>JAKUCM010000442.1:0-25037 GCA_023374145.1 Lepidium sativum
CCATCTTCATTTTTTTTTAAATTAGAAGGAATATGATTTTTTTTCTCAAAATATAAAATGAACTAAGGCCAATGTTGTCATGTGATAGACAGCGATTAATTAAAAAATAATCAATTATCTTTAGCTTCTTTTGAAACGAACATATGTCAACGATTCTCTCTTAATATGAACGCACGACGCATTTTGGACTATTTAATTTAATGTAAAAATAATCCTAATCTACTTATTAATATTTTTCTTTATGCTTTGGGGCTTTGATTATGGTTCCTAATTAACTATTTAATTCGATGGTTGAAACACTCAGCTCCAACACAATTATTTTGTGAATAGCTAGATCAACGAGATATAATTGATAGTCAAAATCTTTGTCAATATGACACATGACAAATACGATTTTTCATAATCAAATTTCAAAAAAAAATTATCAAAAAAAAAAAAATCCGGAAAAAGTAGGTTTAACATTTTTTTATTTTTTATGATAAGAACAATTTTAGGACCCAAAAAATTTAGAGTTAATAATTTCTTTAAAGTGATTCTCACTTCGCAAAATTTTCTAAATCAAAATTAATAATTTATTTGGGCACTTCACTTGTTTAATCTTCAACTTTTTTTATCTTATTAAGGAAGAACATGAAATAATGCAAAATGATCATATTTAGTCAAAAATAGTTTAACCAAAGTTATGTTTAACTCATAATTGATATTATTTATCTTTTTTTTTGTTTGGTTTAAACGTTTCATGTACT
This sequence comes from Lepidium sativum, assembly GCA_023374145.1. Classification (NCBI taxonomy): domain Eukaryota; kingdom Viridiplantae; phylum Streptophyta; class Magnoliopsida; order Brassicales; family Brassicaceae; genus Lepidium; species Lepidium sativum. The sequence goes on from JAKUCM010000442.1 coordinate 747, forward strand.
TTTAAATTGGTGTTTCTTTTGATTGAAATAAAAAAAACTTTTAGTTTTAGTTTTGAATAGGACCCTTAACAATGTCGGACCACTTTGCCAAGAGGTTTTGGAGGGGGTGGGGGAGGAGGCCCATATGTCATTTTAGGGCGAGGCTCAAACTATTCAATATAACTCTCTTTTGGAGAGCAGACCCCTTCCAAGTGTATTTAAAATTGTGACCTCTTGGTTAAAAAAACGTCGCTAGACCAAACACTACAAATTTTTTTTTATATTGATACATAATATTTCGTCACAATAACACATATTTCATTACAATATAAAGGTATTGTTACAAAGTTTTGATGATCTGTAAATGATTACAATAAAAATGTCATAAATGTATAGTGGTAACAAAAATGTCACAATATACTTATGACGAATAAATCTAGTAACAATTTTGTCACAAATTGTCACATATAAGAGTTGCAATGAATCATAACAAATAAAATTCGTAATAAAATTGTATATAAAACATCACATATTATTATTAATATTAATAGTTACAATACAATTATCACAATAATTCACACTTTTTGTAGTGAAAAACCACTTGGTAGATATAACATAAGCACTTTCAAATGACACTTCCCCTACAACATTATATCCAATATATTTGTCATCTAAAAGACTGATAAGTTTTCAATATAAAAATCGGTGAAAAAAACTTTATCTGTGTAAATTTTTAAAGATTTTGGTTCGTAAATCATTAAAAAAGAATTGTTATTAACTATCACATTAACAGAGACAGAGTGAGTCAAAGTTATATAATAAAATTTAATCTAACCTATGGAGATAAAAGTGCATATTATAGATATAAATGCGATCTCATTTTTTTTTTGATAAAAGTAATTTACAAGAGGGAGCTCCGACATGTAAGGAAGTGCAAGCTTTGTTATTCTAATCTTGTAAGGATTTGATAATATGAAACAAAATGATTGCGATTGATGTTTCTTAAAATTAGATAATGTGCATGAGACGAAATAAGCAAATAAAAAAGTGAGTTCGATGACCAAATTAACAATATTCTAATATAGTCGAAATTAATTAATGTCTAGCTTTCCCAATTTCATACGAATAAGCCAAAGAAAAAGTGAACCGTTTTTATTATTCGTATAGATTTATTAACAAATATATTTCACGTACACGAGCGCTTACATAAAATTTTCTGTACGATTACATTGATTTTAACCATTAAAATATCATTGATATACATAAATATTATTTGATGATAAACCTAATTTATGTATGTCGATAGGTGGCATATACCACAGTACATCTCCCACAACACAAAAAAAGAACCGAAGTTATTGTCGGATCTAAAAAGCTTAAATGTCAGAATCTCATAAGATTTATGACCTAAACATTATTAAGCCCAATCAGATCCATTATGAGACTATTACATCTGTCACAAATTTAGGCCCGGGCCCAATATAATGTAGGTCTTACTGTAGGCCCATAAACGAAGGTTAAGGCCCATCATTATGAATGGGCCTTGCGGGAAAATATAATAGTAATACAATTAAATTGTTAGGAAAATTATAATCAATATATAGTTCTTATAACATTCAAAGAAAATTAAATCTTATTAAGTAGTAATTCGATTATCCTAATAACCAAGAAGAGATTAATCGATGTCAAAACCAACTCATCTAGACATAGACCGAGACGGCGAGTCATCGGTTGCAGTTGGTGGTGGAGATCCTTGTCTATGAAGAAGCTCATGTGCTAATGCTTGAAGGTCACTGTTTCCACCACCGAGTCCCACGGCGGCTGAAGAAGTCGACGACGATGAAACACCGTATTGATGATGACGTGGATCAGTGTATCTACGTTGTTGTGTGGCCCAAGGTGTAGACGGCGTCGTTTGATCGAAGATTGTAGCTAGATCGTAAGTTGAGACTGATGCAGGTAAATCGGTAATGGAAAGAGGTGGAGGAGGAGTGAAAAAGAGCGGTTGCGGTTGCGGTAGAGATTGTGGTGGTCGCGTTTGCGGTTGAGGTGGCTCTAGTGATGCCAAATGAGCTTGTAAGTAAGAAACTTCTGCTTGTAGATTTACTACCTATGCATGTATCACATTTTACTGAATTAGAAATAAAATAAAATTGAATAATAATTATAAATATAATAAATGAAATTTATTGCCATTATAAAAAGGTTAGTTTGATTATCAAATCTCTTTATTTTGGTTTTTATACGCTTAATTAACGTGAGAGATTAATTATTCTAAAAATAGTTACTACGTGTTATATTGAAATTTCTAATTTCATGTAAATATAGTTTTATATATTAACTACCTTTTTGTTAACATTGATATTTAAGTAATAGAATCAATGCATGTTCGATTGTTAAGGTTGTTAGGTAAAAAGATCAACATAATAGACTAAAAATTAAAAAAAAGTCACGCATTATATGGATTCATCCCCTTATATATTATTGTGGAGAAAAAAGAAAACAATTTATATTTTAACCCCCAAAAAAGAACAAATTATAGTGAAAAATATATTGGTATATATTCGTATTAACACAGAAAAAATCTAGCCCGACAAATTCCGGAAAACCAGCAAAAAAATAAAACTTCATTTTTATGAAATGGGACTTTCACGACCGTATCATTTTAATATAATAATTTGCATAACACATTATTTTAAAATTTTCATAAGTAATTAATTAACCAGACAACCATGCTTTATACTCAAAGTAGAAGATTATCAAAACCAAGAAAGCAATAAACTCTCGAGAAAAACTAAAACGATTTCATTTCATGCAGACAAAAGAATTCTTCATACTAAAATCAAACTAATTTATAAATAATAGATTTATTATTACTAAACAAAACTGCAGTCTGGTAGCTACTTTGGAAATGAAAAAAAAAGAAAAATGTAACTGTCATAAAAATAATTTGTAATTTGTTTAAGTCAATATGTTTTAACTTATAGTGATTTCCAACGCAATTTTAAACTACTGTATAAAAAAAATTAAACTAAAGAATAAAGTTTAATTAACTAGTAAAATAATTACCTGTTGCTGAAGAGCAAAGATGTGAGCAACACAACCATAGACAGGATCTCTAATCCGAGCTTGAGCCTCATAACAAATGGTTACAACTGCATCGGACCTTCGATGAACCGGTATGTGTAAGAGAAGCTTCGAGACGTTACTAGCTCCAAACACTTTATGAACCGCCGCAAAATAAGCTGAGCCTTGTTCTGAATCAAAATAAGGTGCAAATATACATCCAGGAACACACTTCCTCCTTAAAAACTTACAAGCACCACATGGTCCTCCACCACCACCGCTACTACTTCCTCCTCCTCCTCCTCCTCCTCCGCAGCTGCTTCCTCCTCCACCACAACCACCGCTTCCCACGGCGGTGATTGTATTCCCACCACCGCTCATGACCACCTCACAGTTAACTAATTAGGGTTTCCTCCTCTCTTCTCTTTCTCTCTTTCTCTCTTTCTCTCTTTCTTGTGTTTATAATTAGGGTTCCTGATTTGTTGAGAAAAGATGATGTTTGATGTTGTTTGAAGAAGAGAGGATTTTGAGATTGAAGAGAGGTGAATTAGGGTTTGGTAAAGAGAAGAAACTCTTTAAAGCCACGCGACGACAAATTACCAAAAAAAAACGATCTCACTTTTTTTCTTCTTTTCTATCTTATATTTAGTTGTTTGCGTGAAGCAAACATGCGGTAAGCCTCTTCTCACAAACTTTAATTACATAATTATATTATTTATAAACGAAAAAGAGAAATAAAAAGAGGAAAATCGTTTGATTTATTTATCTCCCTTTGCACTTCTCGTGATAAAATGTTATTTTCCAAGAAAAATAAACCTCTTGCTCACTCTTTCTTTGATGTGAATTTACATGTGATTAATTGAAATATTTTGTGATGTTTCACGAATTTAGTTTTTATGTATATAAATTACGTATATATATAAACTATGACTCGACGTCCGTATAAATGAGGCTATCAAAGTTCTTTATAAATTTTCTTTAGAATACGTCTTTTCCAATATTGACATTTTCGGAAAATAAATTGGAAAGCGTACATAATTGATCAAATACCAGTTAAGTGCAATAATATTAATCCGATTTCGGTTTAGGATGGAAATAACCGGGAGTCAAACTGTCAAAACCAATTGGTTTAAAAGGAAAACGTGAACCAATAAGAGAAGGACACATAAGAATAATGATTGTAACTGCCGAGCGAGTGAAAGCTCAATGAAATTAAATGACGTCATCCTTCACGTGGGTCCTACGCGCCGTTCCCTTACGAAGTTAGTAACGCCTTCTTGCTTCCTAAATGTTCCCTTATATTATTTACTGTTTTTTATACTGTTTATAAATTCTTATTATAAAGAAAGAATTGCTCAGATAGAGCAAAATTATAGTGTAATTACTAGAATAATTTTTGTCAAAAAAAAAAAAAAAGTGTCAAGGGTGTAATTATGGTTACACCCTTGAAACAAAAAACTGATGTCTTCTTCTATTTTTTTCTTCTTCTCAGGTTAGTTTCATACCCGAAAAAGAAAGAAACCTATAGTGTAAACCGTCGTCGTTAATTTCTCTTTATTTTGTTTCTTCCTCATCTTACTCAACGTGTTCTTCGCTGTATTTCATACTCGTTGTCTTCTTCTTCATCTTGTTTTTTGTACTCGTCGTCTTCATTGTCGGTAAGTTTCTTCTTCTTCTGCTCCTCTTCTGCTTTTTCTTCTTTTTCGTAAGGGCATTTGGGTTTAGGGTAGTCGTAGACATTGGGTTTCTGTTACAGAGTACCGTCTCTCGATTTTGCGACATTTCGATTTTTCAATTTTGCGACATTTGGGTTTTTGTTCTTCACTAACTTATTCTGTGTCTAGTAGATTTCTTCCCCAGTCTGAGCCAATGTGATATAGTTCGTAATTAGTTGTGAGGGTAAGGGTGAAGAAGTGATATGATACGTGTAGTACAGTTAGTATGACGTTGGGTAGAGTTAGGTCGTAGGGGGTATAGTTAGATTATAGTATAGTAGAGTTAACTTGTAGTGTAGTCGAGTTAGTCTGACGTGTGATAGAGTTATATTTAAGAGAGGTAGAGTTGGTTTGTAGTGTAATAGAGTTAGGTTGTAGTATGCGGTATAGTTGGATTCCGTGTGGTAGAGTTATATTTAAGAGAGGTAGAGTTGGTTTGTAGTGTAATAGAGTTAGGTTGTAGCATGCAGTATAGTTGGATTCCGTGTGGTAGAGTTGGTATGTAGTGTAATAGAGTTAGGTTGTAGTGTGTGGTAGAGTTGGTATGTAGTGTAATAGAGTTAGGTTGTAGTGTAGTCGAGTTAGTCTGACGTGTGATAGAGTTAGATTCCGTGTGGTAGAGTTGGTATGTAGTGTAATAGAGTTAGGTTGTATTGTAGTCGAGTTAGTCTGTCGTGTGATAGAGTTAGATTTAAGAGAGGTAGAGTTGGTATGTAGTGTAATAGAGTTAGGTTGTAGTGTGCGGTATAGTTGGTATATAGTGTAATAGAGTTAGGTTGTAGTGTAGTCGAGTTAGTCTGACGTGTGATAGAGTTAGATTCCGTGTGGTAGAGTTGGTATGTAGTGTAATAGAGTTAGGTTGTAGTGTAGTCGAGTTAGTCTGACGTGTGATAGAGTTAGATTTAAGAGAGGTAGAGTTGGTATGTAGTGTAATAGAGTTAGGTTGTAGTGTGCGGTAGAGTTGGTATGTAGTGTAATAGAGTTAGGTTGTAGTGTAGTCGAGTTAGTCTGACGTGTGATAGAGTTAGATTCCGTGTGGTAGAGTTGGTATGTAGTGTAATAGAGTTAGGTTGTAGTGTAGTCGAGTTAGTCTGTCGTGTGATAGAGTTAGATTTAAGAGAGGTAGAGTTGGTTTGTAGTGTAATAGAGTTAGGTTGTAAGAATGTATTGTTGCGTTGTAGTTTGGTTGAGTTGGGTTTTATAATGCTTATCGTTTGTTTTCTTTCATCTTTAGATATGGCAGACAAGAAGTACGCGAAGAAATTTCTCACACACGGTGTACATGTGATGAAGAATCGAAGCATCAACCATTTCTGCAATCTAAAATACATCAGTAATATGATAAAGGGTATTGGTGAGGATGCATACGTAGACATCAAAAAGAACTCTTGCATAGGGGTTTTTCTGAAACTAGCAGATTCCAACTTCAACTTTACAGGTAGGCATATACAGTACCTGTTGATGAATCAACTAGTGACTAAGAAGATGTATGAGATTTGGGTGCTGTTTAGAGCTCGTCCTACAAGGTTTTCTCTGCACGAGTTTGCTGAAATAACGCAGCTTAATTGCGGTAACTTCGAGAAGGCTTCTAATGGGGCAGATGAAGCGCACATAGAACTTTGGGAAGATATTGGCTTAGGGGTTGGTGAAGGACCAAAATGGGTAGAGTTGAAAGAAATATTGGGGAGATGTAGAGGGTGGTCTTTCGAGAAGAGGAAGATGGTGGGCTTGCTAGTGGTTTTGAATGTAGGAGTTTTTGGTTGCCACACAAATAGTAGGCTCCCTTTTAGTGCTGCGAAGTTGGTTGCAGATATTGAGATGTTCGAGAGGCATCCATGGGGAAGAGTGACGTTTCTAGAACTGATAAAATCGATCAAACTGGCAGGATACAAAACGGGCAGTAATTACACAATACACGGGTTTGTGCACGCACTTCTGATATGGGCATTTGAGTCCATCCCCATAGTCGCATAAATATTTGGGGAACAAAGAGCAGGTGACGTCCCCATTCTACGATGGAGACCCATCAAAAAACAAACCATTGACCTCGAGGATTTGGTGAAGTTGGAGCTAGCAAATAATAATGGAAAGGTAAATTCCTTTTGTAGTAGAGTTCATTTACTCCACTATACATACATGGTAGAGTTCAATTTCAAGTAATGTCAAGTTGATTTCAAGTATAGTAGAGTTCAATTTTATAAGTATAGTAGAGTTCATTTACGTGTAGTAGAGTTATCCGTAGAGTAATATGTAGAGTGGTAGAGTTCAATAATAAATTGCATCTTCTCGTCTACCAGGTACGTCTTAAGCAGCTGACTACACAGCCTCTGGAGATAATGCCTCTATGGCCAAACGATATTGCGGACCACAAAGTTGACACCATGCTTGGAGACATACTTGCCTCCAGGCTAGATGAATCCGATTGGGACAAAAGTAATAAGAGGAAGGCGGATGCTTATGTCGAGGAGAGGACGAGCAAGCGTAGTGCTAGTTCAAAAGTGCAGGTGGAGAAAGTGAAAGAGAAACAACACAATAAAGAAGAGAAAAAACACAATACAGTAGAGAAAAAACACAATAATGTAGAGAAAGAACACAATAAATTAGAGAAAAAACACAAAAAAGAAGTGAAAAGACACAAGAAAGAAGAGAAAAAGAGAATTCAGATTAGGATGGATGACTCCACCACCATGCAGGATGTAGTGAGAATCGTTAAAAAGAAGAAGCGGAAGGCAGAGGAGTCTAGTGTGTTGCTTGACACTCTTAGAGGTCTGACCAGAGCCTTCGAAGGGATGAGACACGATCAGAACGTGTTTGCTGAACGTATATATCGTCTTGAGGAGAGTAGGCTCGATACCAGGGCAGAGACCACAATGCTAACTGAGCGCGTGAATAGGCTTGAGTGTAACACCTCAGACAATACAGCCATGATTGAGAGGATTCTTAGGCTAGAAGAGAGCAGAGCGCAACCCCCAGTTTATAGCTTAGCAGATGAGGGTGGAGGTCAGACAAGTGCACGACATCAAACTCCTGAAGATGTTAATCGCGAAGGGAGCCTACATCCTGAAGATGTAGGTCGCAAAGATGACGTAAAAGGCAATACAACCCGTGCTCTCGACTCCCCTAATAATAAGGAACTTGATTCGGGACGTAGGATTCTATTTTGAATGAGACTTACTTTGATTGATTATGTACCAACAAACAACAAACATTACATACATCTTTGTACGAACATACACATAAAACAGACAGTTATATGGTTTGGTCGAGTTATATTTAACTCTACAAAACAATTATTGTGTTCAAAATAGCTCTTCCAAACCAGTAAAAAAAACTCTACCACAATTACCAACTCTACCATATGTGAATCTAACATATTGAGTTGCTCTTCGCAGACACCTCCTTGGAAACAGCCTACCCTTGTGGACTCGGATTCGGGGAAAACACCAAGTGAAGGTTCAGGTATTAAACCAACAAATGTGGATGCTCATCTCGATGACACACAAGTGTCCCCAGCTAGCACTAAACATACCATCCCACCGGACCAGGTAATCCCGTTAAAAATAAATCTCACTGGTAAAGTTGATAGTTCTGTTAAATAGAGTTGACATTTTCATATTTTTGTAGAATAAATGGGTTATCTAGAGTCAGGAGACATCTGACCCTTTGAGCCCGTTATTAAGAGTTGTTAGGAATCCAGAAGACCCGTCAAAAGAAGAACTACCTTGCGATGTGGAAAAATTTAAGCCAGGGATGTTATGGCGTCATAAACCTGGTGGATACTCCTGAAAAGGGTAAACAAACACGGGAGGAGTTAATCCTTATGAAAGACGTGTTACCCAAAGAGACTCGGGCACGAGTCCTCGCTAAGAACCAGGTACTGTTCATATTCAACTGTAGTAGAGTTAGATCACCTGTTTGGTCGAGTTAGATCATCTGTTTGGTCGAGTTGGATCACATGTATGATAGAGTTAATCCTCTATATGGTCGAGTTAGTCCTCTGTTTAGTAGAGTTAATCCTCTGTACGGTAGAGTTAGTCCTCTGTATGGTAGAGTTAGATCATCTGTATGGTAGAGTTGGATCACATGTATGGTAGAGTTAGTCCTCTGTTTGGTAGAGTTAGTCCTCTGTATGGTAGAGTTAGATCATCTGTTTGGTCGAGTTGGATCACATGTATGGTAGAGTTAGTCCTCTGTTTGGTAGAGTTAGTCCTCTGTATGGTAGAGTTAGATCATCTGTTGGTCGAGTTGGATCACATGTATGGTAGAGTTAATCATCTGTTTAGTATAGTTAATCATCTTTTTGGTCCCTTCTTTTGACAGGTATCCCCTTTCCAAGGCTGCTCCATTGTCAAGCGGATTCATAAGAATGTTATTCATTCTCGGAGTGTCTATGATCCTTTTGGTCCGATTTCAAAATTAAAAGTACTCCAGTTACGTGAGTATGTGAAGCATCAATTGGAACTCACTAGCGACAGGAAACACTGTCCGAATGCGGATTTCTTCCTCTGCTTGATATGCCCAAAAGAGAAGTGGCCTGTCCCTCGATATGGCTGGCTTCACGATTGCGTAAGTTAAAGTGTCGTATGACGTAATTTTTGTTTAGTAGAGTTAGATTAGAGCACTAATACAGTAAAGTTTTACAGCATATTGGCTGCGGGATGAATCTCCTTCGGCAAAGATCCTTGCAAACTCCAAGTCCATACAGGAGTATCCATCTTCACCTTTACCAAAACGTTCATAACTTCTTCTAAACTATCCATCTTCTCTTTACCAAAACGTTCCATCTTCACCTTTCAATCTTTCAAAAGCTTTCAAAAACATTTCAAGAACAAAGATGGAATCACCAAAAAAAAGCAACGTTGTCCGCAAGGCACATATCATGGACTTACCAAACAGTGGTTTGACGAACATCATAGCTCGATGTGGAGCAGAAGGACTTGATGAGATTTACAGCATCAGGCGCGTTTCGAAGGAATTTAAAGAGCTTTGCGATGATGATGAGGTTATAAGGAACATAGATATATGTTATGTTTCATTCTATGGCCCTCAGAGAAGTAAGTCTCTTCTTAACAATTTTCTCACTAGACTATGCAATGCCGGTAATGTGGAAGCCACATACCGATGTGGTATGGCAGAGTTCTTTGTCAATGGGAATCGTGATGGTGGGTTGGAGCTGCTGCAAAGAGCATCCAATGGTGACTCTGAAGAAGCCACACTGCTGTATGGATTTGTGCTAGTCTGTTTAGGAACAGACAGAAGACAGGAGGGGTATGAAGTCCTAAGACGTCTACTGCAGGGACACAGTTGTAGAAACATTGGAATACGTAGACCACCTTCAGAACAGGATCTTTCGTTACCCATCATCGCTCAGTTGGCGAGGAGAGCAACAAATACTACTTCTCGAAAAAACATATGGGCGAGAAGGATGTTCATGCAATGGAGAATTCCTGGAGATTCTCCACTTCTTTCAAGGATTCGATGCCGAAGACGTTGATCAACCAATGTCCGAAGCTTGTGAAGTATGCACTTGGTTCTTCCAATTCAGAAAGATCTTTCCTCACCATTAGTTGTTGAATGTAATTTTCTTTTCGTTGTTGTACTCGTTTTCGTTTTCGTTATTGTACTCTTTTCGTTTCGTTTAGTTTATGTACTCGTTTCGTCTTGCATAGTTAATGTTATTTCCCTTTCAACCATTACCGTATTGTTAACTCGACCAAACAGAGGAATAACTCGAACACACAGAGGACTAACTCGACCAACAAAGGACTAACTCTACTATACAGAGGACTAACTCTACCATACAGGTTATCCAACTCGACCAAACAGATGATCAAACTCTACCAAACAGATGATCCAACTCGACCAACAGATGATCTAACTCTACCATACAGAGGACTAACTCTATCATACAGGTTATCCAACTCGACCAAACAGATGATCTAACTCTACCAAACAGATGATCCAACTCGACCAACAGATGATCTAACTCTACCATACAGAAGACTAACTCTACCATACAGGTTATCTTACTCGACCAAAAAGATGATCTAACTCTACCAAACAGATGATCCAAGGAGATGCACAGATGATCTAACTCTACTATACAGAGGACTAACTCTACCATACAGGTTATCCAACTCGACCAAACAGATGATCTAACTCTACCAAACAGATGATCCAGCTCGACCAACAGAGGACTAACTCTACCATACAGAGGACTAACTCTACCATACAGGTTATCCAACTCGACTGACCAAAAGACTAACTCTACCATACAGTTGATCTAACTCTACCATTATGTGATCCAACTCGACTATACGTAGTGTTAACTCTTCTATTCAAGAATGAATGCTTTGACTACATGTCCGGACATTGTGACCAGGTTTCTTACATTTAGAACAAGTTGAAACTTTTCTTGGACGTTTTTCGGGCTGAGAAGACTCGAACCAGCTCTTTATCCGCGATTTCTTCGGCCTCCCTGGTTGTTGACGTACGTCAGCACTGCAATCTAACTCTACTACACTGCAAGCAACCTATACCAACTGACAGACTAACTCAGCACTGCAATTTAACTCTACTACGAAGATTAACTCTACCATGGCGTAAAATTACGTTTGTACCTTTAGACCGAATCGCTTGCTCATTGAATCAGCAACGTGTTGAGGAAGAACAGATGGCCCAATTCCACCTACGAATTCCAAGTATAACCTTTCTAAGACTTCCGTTGACGCTTGTCGTGCACGACCTGATCTCTCCGTAACAGAACAACTATGTTCTCCCATATACTTCCGGACAAAGAAACATCCACCGTCGTCGACAGGTGAAGCTCGCACTCTCCAGTGACAGTTTGGTACCCAACATTTCACATCCAACACTGTCTTCGATGAAGCAACAACATCGAAGTCAAACCTCTGTAAGACAAAAAGTATTTTTAGCCTGGTCATGAGTTCTTTTTTGATGAATATCGTTGCCCAACAACCAATGCGAGTGCTGACATCTCTATATCCAAATACTCAACATTCAAATCCAACCCCGTTTCTTGCTCGGACAAGTTTTTCTTCTTTTCTTCCTTCGATTTTCTACGAACACTGATATAATCTTCATCATCCGAGCTTGCGCCATCAATATCATCTCAACAGTCGAATCTGAATTCCTCATCCTCGTCCTCATCATGTTCACCTTCATGTTTCACATTTTCTGGTATACGATCATTGTTTGGTACACCTCTACTAAACACCGGATCAACTCTACTACACCGAACATACGAGGCATCATTCTCCGACTTACATTGGAATTGGAATTTCTCGTCAACGTTTCTCCAACTACACTGACCTTTTTCAGGGTAACTCACTGAAACACGAGATCTAGTGGTAATTTCGACACATAGACGCATTGCTTCTTTACGAAATTGTGAAACAAACACTTGCAATTGTCTATCGTTACTCACAATTACAGGGGGAGTATCTTCTGGTAGTGACTGAATGACAACATTTGGCATGTAGCTTAGTTTTATCTCATGACAATGTGCATCCAAACCAAAATCGGCATAGACCATCTCCAGAAATTCATCGAGCCTTAAATCTTCGACAATGCCTATGATCCGACACCCGTACGACTGGTCCACCGAAAATATCCATTGATTTTCATTAAAACTCCATATCCCACAAACCAAAATGATTTGATCCATAGATCCAAACATAAACAGAAAAAGCAAAGGAGCAGCGAAGAAGTAAAGGAGCTTCAAGAAAGCTACAATGGCGTCACTTATGTAGGAATCAGTTGGATGCGCGGCAGATGAGATAATAACTGAGGGGTAAATACGTAATTTAAGCTTTACTACGAAAGTAGGCTAGGTTTCCAAAACTAACTCTACCATACTGCATTATGTCCGTGTAGAAGAGTTGATTAGAGCACAAACAACAACTATATTATGTTGGAAATCTAACTCTACCAAGCACACTTGACCTCTATCACGCTGGAAATCTAACTCTACTACACACGAAATTTCATTAATGTCAACTCTACTAAGCATACTTTAACTCTACTGCTCTGGAACTCTAACTCTACCATACTGCACTTTGTCCATGTGATAGAGTTGATTAGAGCACAAACAACAACTCTATTATGCTGGAAATCTAACTCTACCAAGCACACTTCACCTCTATCACGCTGGAAATCTAACTCTACTACACACGAAATTTCATTAAAGTCAACTCTACTAAGCATATTTTAACTCTACTGCGCTGAAACTCTAACTCTACCATATTGCACTTTGTCCATGTGATAGAGTTGATCGCTTACGTGGCATATTTCATTAATGGCATTTTCGTAATAACGTTTTTTTTTCCTCATTTAAAAAGGGCAAAATGGTATATAATAAATTAAAAAAACTATTCTACTAATTTACAAACATTTGCTCTATTTCAATAATTAACACTTAATTTTGCTCTAATCTAGCAAATCACCTTATTATAAACTGTAAAGAAGAATTAATGTTGAACAAAAACAGAATTAAGGAACAATATATTTTAAGTATACATAGAGGTCTTCAGCAGGGAGATCATTTATCACTTACCTATTTCTCCTTTGTACGGAGGTTCTTATCTCCAAATTACGACAACCGAATTTCGGGGACAACAAACGGGTATTTCAATTGCACGGGCTAGCCCAAGGGTGTCTCACTTCCTCTTTGCGGATGACACTCTTTTTTTTTGTAAGACTACAACTGATGAAACCTCGACTATATTTCGAATACAAAAAGAGTATGAGATGGTGTCGGGTCAACAGATCAATTTTGCTAAATCTTCCATATAGTTTGGTCATGCTGTACCGGAGACACATAAAATAGAATTACACCAGATTTTAGGAATTTCAAAGATAGGGGGCATGGGATCCTATCTAGGTATTCAACAGGACATGAGTAGTGCAAAAATGAAAGTTTTTGCATTTGTAACTAGGAAACTCCAAGAAAGAGTGAATAGTTGGACTTCAAAATTCCTCTCCAAAGCGGGGAAGGAAATTCTGATCCAATCGGTTCTTACGACCCTACCCACATACGTAATGTCTTGCTATAGATTACCGAAAGGTGTTATTAATAAGCTGAATTCGGTAATAGCCGATTTTTGGTGGTCAACTAATCATTCCTCTAAAGGTATCCATTAGAAAAAATGGCAAAAACTTTGCTTACCAAAATCAGAAGGAGGTCTAGGTTTTCGTAAATTAGAAAATTTTAACTCTGCACTGTTGGCTAAAGAACTGTGGAGGTTAATTGAAGTACCCGATTCCCTTCTGGCAAGAGTGATGAAAGGTAGATATTTTCATAACACCTATCCTATATCGGCGACATCGGTTGCATCCCCATCATATGGATGGAGAAGTTTGATCTCAACTAGACTTTTACTTTCCAAAGGACTTATCAAGAGAATTGGAGGCGGTAAGGCTATTAGGATCTGGAAGGATCCCTGGATTCCAGATACTGTACCTTGTCTGACAAAGGAGTTATGCTTACATTTATTTCCTGATATGACGGTGGATCAGTTTATTGATCACAATACACATTCATGGAAAGAAGTCTTGATTAAACAATATTTTGATCCGGTGGATACACAATTAATTCTGGGCATTTCAATTCCACATATATCTAAACCAGATTATTGGGGTTGGAATCACAATAGAACGGGGAGATATTCTGTCAAATCGGGGGTATCGAGTCAAAGAAAATCATAATCTTATAACTAGAACCATAGGTTCAGATTTTCAGGATTTACTTCGGCCCATCTGGAATTTCCATCTAAAATAAATCATTTCATATGGCAAGTCATTCAAGGGTGTGTTGCCGTTAAACATAATTTGTCTACTAGGGGTCTTCAATGTGATACACGATGTACACGTTGTGGATCCGAAAATGAAATTGTGAATCATGCACTCTTTGAGCGTTTTCCAGCACTCCAAACGTGGGCACTATTAGAAATTTCGTCGGCGCCTATGCATTTTCCAATAGAATCCATCTGGGTAAATTTGGATTACTTATTTTGGCGAAGACCAGCAAATGGTGATATTCGGACTTATCCATGGATAATTTGGGCCCTTTGGAAGGCAAGAAACGAACATTGCTTTTCTAACAAGGCCTCTGATCCCCAGAATTTAATCATTTAAGCTAGAGAGGATTACAAGGAGTGGTCCGGAGCAAGAAGAACTGACAAGGGTACCAGCTCTATTCTCAAAGAGAGCCAGGCCTTGTCAAAGTCTCCATTAGCTTTTCCCTCCACATCTGATCATAGTTTAACTGACTACAAATGTTTTGTGGACGCATCCTGGAAGAATACAGACTGTAAAACCGGTTTCGGTTGGTTTTGTTTTCCGGATTCGGTAGAAAGAGAACTTATGGGGGCTCGCGGAGTCCATCGACACCTCTCGGCCCTACACTCAGAGGTGGAAGCAGTTCTATGGGCGATGGAATCCATAGCGGAGAAAAATATTATGGTGGTAGAGGTACTGACGGATTGTGAAACGGTGCTAAAGATCTTGAATTACCCAGAGGATTGGCCAGCTTTTTTGTCCTATTAGGAGGATTTTTGTAGGCTATGTTCTGCGTTCTCTAGTTTCTCTTTATCTGTTGTTCCTAGACAGTTGAATCATAAGGCGGACTCTCTTGCTCGCTCAGCATGAGAGGATGTGTGTGATTCTTTGTACCCTCCATAATATATCATCTTTACCGTTGACAAAAAAAAAAAAGTATACAATAAATTAAAGTTACTTGAGAAAAAATTATATATAATTAATTAGATATCTAACAACAATTGAAAAGCTCTTGACCTTGAAAGTTCCATATTATATTTTTTTTTTTCAATTTTTAGATTTATTAGTGATATGCTACATCATTTAATTATTGAAGATGATATCAGTCTACTTAACGTGTAAAAACAGTAAATAAAAACAAAAATTAATTAAAAGATATGCATGACACACAAAATTTGTTTTGGGAATGAATGTACGAGTCAAAAGACAATTCTTATTATCTTTATTTTAAGATAAGTATTGTCGAATTATATAGTACTGTCATAAATAGTGTAGGAGATGGAAGTGACATTGAACCTCAAATCTTGGTGATGTACAAAAAGAGTCGAACATTTTGATCGAAGATACATTTTTTTAATAATTCACTATATTTCCTATATTAAGTTGTTTCTTTATAGCTCATTATTATATAATTAATATTTATATATAATTTTATATTATCGTCGATCACTTCTTCTTTTGTTCATTCGATCTGTTGATGAAACTTTTTATTCCACTCGTGCAGTCGAAATTTTGGAAGGAATATATAAAGGATTATATATCTTATCTATCATTCATATTGACTTAATTAAAAAATTATATATGTACATACATGTGTTATTTAACTGATTTATTCGTAGTGTAGATTATTCCTATTAAACCTATTGATTATTCCTTTAAACTTTAAATTCCACTGGTCAATATCTACTAGAAAT
This sequence comes from Lepidium sativum, assembly GCA_023374145.1. NCBI lineage: Eukaryota > Viridiplantae > Streptophyta > Magnoliopsida > Brassicales > Brassicaceae > Lepidium > Lepidium sativum. The sequence goes on from JAKUCM010000442.1 coordinate 16,999, forward strand.
TTAATATTAGGAAATTATAAAATGTCGCCTAAAAAACAAGGCAGATCGATTGATTTAAGAATTTTAAGTGGGAGCTGATGATACTAGGTACTACCAATCTATTATATTGCATATGTCTAGTTATTATTTTAACATAAGATTAATATGTATAGTCTACTTATTACCTAGGGTAACTTAAACTGGTTGGTCACTTACTCGTAGCAACTATAAACTGTTTTTTTTTTTCTTTGCTGGTTATGGAAATTAAGACAATTATTATGGTTGTTGTTACAAAATACATGTTTTAATCTACAACTATTTTATTTGATGTCATTTTTGGAAATTTTAATGTGTCTTTTCTTTTTTAACTTGGACCAATGAGTGTAACTTTAAGTTTTGTAATGAGACCCCAAAACATATTTTTAATTTAAATAAATAACATCAACTTATTTCCAGCGAAAAAATAATTTAGAAAAGAACTTAGAACGTAAGAGCATCTCCAACCATTAAAATATCTAAAATAAAGTATTAAACCATTTTAATAATACTATTTAATTAAAAGACTTTGCACAATTAAATTTTAATTCTTTTAACAAAAGTTGGACCAATTAAAACCTAACAACTAGCAAGTGAGTTTCTTAAAATTTGTTAAAGAGTTCTTAAAACTTTTAAATAAGAAACTCATTTTATTCTCTCCCATAATGTTCTAGTTTTTTTATTTTTTAAGAAACTCCAGTGGAAGTGGTCTATAAGTACGTGTTATCCTAAGTCAATTCCTACCAAAATGCTATCACTAGTTAGTTAATTTTTGATGAGTTGAGACCGGTTCGTAATTAATCTATAAGAGTTTTTGATAAAATGTATGTATTTTCATGAAAATCTAATATAGATTTGAAGGTATTTTTATTTGTAATGAATGATTGTTCAAGCTTCCATGTTTACACGTTAAGTAATTAAGGCTCAACGACTTGGTCGATGAGTGGTTTGTCTCGGTATTTCATAAACTGACAAATGATTCCTTAAAAGTAGATATGTTGCCTTGAATTAAATATTGTATAGTTTTAAAATTTATACATTCTTAACTAAATTTATAAATTATATAAACACAATCCCAAATTTCTTGTAACTTGTTAATATAACCACAAACACAAAAACACACGCATACGTGTATATATATATATATATATATATGAGTTTATTTTATGTCCAATTGATGATGAAAAATAATAAATAGCTAAACGGCAAGAATTCAATATTTTTAATTTTCTTAAACTTATAATATAATCTTATTTCATTTGATATAGTAATCGCCCTCTGGTCGGATAATCTTCAGGCAGTGGTTGTATTTCAGACGTAAGACAGTTCTCGATCGATTTATAATTCTGGTCGCAAGTTCAAATTCGACAATATTTTGGTCAAATATCAAAATTCGTCGTTAGGACGTTTTTTTGAAGTAGTACATCATCAACATTTATGGGCATTATAATGTAGAAAAATAAAGTATGTACAACAAAAAAGCTTTCAAGAGATACTTTAAGTAGATCGATCGTACTAATGATCGAATAAATAAAGACTATATTGTTAAGATTTGGGACGTTAAGCTAATCGAAGATTTTGGGATCTAGAGGCTAATTAATATAGATTAGAGAGAGTCTTCGATTAGCAGACAAGAAACCGAGCGGCGCGATTCTCTTCTCCAACGCTTCCGGTTCATACTTATACTTAATTAAAATCAAGCTAGCTTATTCGATTTTCTATGAATTTAAAAAAATAAATATGATTTGTTTGCATAAACATGAGTTTTTGACCAAAAATACTATCTTTTATCAATTGATTATATATCTACTTCAGCAAATTTATTCACTATTCGATTATGTAGTCTATTGGCAATAAGTGTGAGGATAAGCTCGGCATCATAAAGATAAGCTCAACATCAAAGTCCTTGTGGTCGAGGAGAAGAATTCTGAAGTTTTGTAAAGTGAACCGGTTATTTCTGGTTTATTGTATTGTTATATATTTGTGTGATGTACAGTATAAACGCAACGGTTTTGGTGAAAAATAACAGAAATCAAATCTTGGTTAATCGAGTTTTACATAGTCTCATAACTTGAAGTTTACGTTATGGAATTTTGTAAATATTGTTCAAAGAAACAAGTCTGTTTTTATTTTTATTTTAGCGGGATTGACCAATCAGAATCTAAGAAACATAAATACTATTGTGGTGATCAATGTATCACAAATGTTAGACCATAGATGCAATAAAAGGGTTTGGTTATAGGCTCACTATTAGAGAAGGTATGGTGAAGTAAGTGACTCAATGCTTAGGTCGTTGAGGACAGTGAAGTCATAGAGCTTTGAGTCGTGCCACGTGTTTGTATCTTACGACGTGGCTTGTTTCGTGTAATAAACTGAGAAGCAACCAACAAACAAGCGACTTCTCCTTCTTCCGTAACCATTGATTGGTTATTAAGATACAAAAACATTATAATAACTTCAATCAATCTTTTAAAGATTTTTTTTTAATGATTTTTTTTTGTCTACTGGGGGTGAAGTGTTTACAAATGATAAACCCCGAGAAAGTTCTCTAATAAGATCAGCTTTATAAAGATCTAGAAATACTAGTAATCACAAAACTAGAAAAGAGGTTTTTGAGGCTAACAAAATCATCCAACTAGAAAATTGACCACTGGTTTTGGGTTAACATCATTTTCAATATCTCTAAACAGACTAGACTAGAACAATCACCACATCTGTAATGTTAAGCATTCAAAGAGTTTTCTTGACAAAAGTTGTTATAGATTCCCAGTTTAAAACAAGTTTCCATACTAAAAACATAAACACAAAAAAAAGAGAAGCCTAAATCTAAAGTGAGTTACTGTATGACAAAAAGGAAGAAAGAAGCAATAAATTAAGAAGGTCAAGAGTTGGGTTTTCAAATCGCTCTGCAAGTATACTTATCACTTTGACCCCTGACCCTGACCCTGACCGTGACTTCGATTGTGATAGTGGAGAAGAGAGAAGAAAGAAAGAGAGATATTATTAAGCTGTCTTGTCTCACTTACTTCCAAATGCTTTCACTTATTGACACTTACAAGGTTTTTGTGTTTGTGTGTGTTTCAGTGTCAATTTTTGTCATAGTCCGGTTTAGATTAAACCAACCCTCGTCATGATAAGCTGTTATATGTAGGGTTATGGTCTAAAGTAGACATTTCAAGATCTCTCGTTACATTTCCAATGTCTATGACTTCATGTGGGATATCTACATAGATGTATACACTCAGATTCGTGCATATAGACGTATATATACATACATACATATATATACATGAAGAAAGAGAGTGAGTGTGGACAATAGATGTGATAGAAAAGAAATGTGCATGGGAGGGGCCGCTAGGGCTAGAATTTATGTACGTAAATTTTAAAATAAATCAAAATGGGGTTTTTATAAAATCGGTAAAATGCATAAATAATATTGTGAATAATTGTCTTTGCTAGGCTTTGTTTAGAGGAGTTTATTGGAGGCTGAATTTTAATAGATTTAGAAATCATATTAAATTTGGAAATACATCCAGAAATTTTATATTTGAAAATCATAAAATATGTATTTGAAAATCAAATCAACTAGATTTAGAAATCAAATTGATTAGGTTTCAAAATCAAAATTAAATAATTTTGTGATAAAAACTAAAATTACAAATTAGGTATTAGAAAAATATTTATTAGTATGTCCAAATTTATAGTCGGATTAAACATAACATCACATGGTTCTAAACTACAATTTACTAGGTTGATTATATTTATCATTTAATTTTCTGCCTTTACAAATTTTTTAATATATGATACAAATTTATTTCAATTTTTGAAGGTAGGTTTTGACTCCAGTATAAATAACTATTATGAATATATTTGTTTATTGATAAAATATTATGAATATTATTTAAATCCCCATCACGGCTATATATATATATATATATATTAAATAAATAGTATATGAGCACCATAATTAATATTTATGTAAAGGACCAAATAAATTAAAATAGAGATTTTAAATGAATAAAGTTGAGAATATGTGACCTAATAGTGTTGTCACTTTACAAATTCTCAAAATATTAGAGGTCGAATCCCTACATCCAGTAATAAGAGCAAGATTTAAAACTCGTAATTGACAAAAAAAAAAAAGAATAAATAAGTGCCGGATCATTCAATTGGTAAACAAAAGCTTACACTGACATCAAAACCTAAACAACTTTTTATTTATTTATATAAATGTTGAAGTTAGTTCATCGATTTGGCCTGAACTCTTTCTCCACTTAGCTCTCTATTTATCTCTTTCTCTTAACTTGAAGATGATGACCGGAAATTTGAACTGCGGTGGTGGAATAGAAGGAGGAGAAGGACCGTGTGGAGCTTGTAAGTTCTTAAGGAGAAAGTGTTTGAAAGGGTGTGTTTTTTGCTCCTTATTTTGATGCAGAGCAAGGAACAGCAAGATTTGCAGCAGTTCATAAATTTTTTGGAGCTAGTAATGCTTCTAAGATGTTACTGAGATTGCCTTTACACAAGCGGTTTGATGCAGTCGTTACTCTTTGTTATGAAGCTATGGCTAGGCTTCGTGATCCTGTTTATGGCTCTGTTGGTCATCTCTTCTCTCTTCAACACCAGGTAAGTGTGTGTATGTGTATATTCTGAAACATTTCAAACAAGACTTAGTGTGTGTCTATGTGTGTATATAGGTGATGAATCTACAAACTGAGCTTGCTCATGTTCAAGCTCATCTTTCCACATTTCAGCGTTTCTCTCTGCAATCTCCACAACAAATGCAGCCACCGCCTTTTGATTTTGTGCGTAACAATGAATATCCAATGGAACCGAGTAACTTGGATGTTGTGTGGGAAGAAGAACAGTTACCTGAAGCAGGAAATGAAGATAAGTATTTACCGCCGGGCAAACTTCCGGCTTGTACTTTTAGTTAGGTCAAAATACAAGCTAGACTTGTGTGTAATAGCAATGGAGAAAGTAAGAAAAAGGGGCGAGTTTATGTTCCCATATATATATACTACTCCCAATAGGCCTATCTCAGTAGTTAGTAGTAGTTTCTAACCCATATACTCTATTAGTTTAACCAGTTGGATCCTTGGTTTGGTTTGTGTTACTGGTATACGCACTGGTTTTGTTGCTTCATGGCTCACCATGCGTCTCCTTCAACGTGGCTACTCTGTTCGAGCCACTGTTTCGAACCAACTCAGGTTACTTAGACCATAACTTAACTTTTTCCATAATCGTGTCAAATCCAAGAATAGGATAATCCAGACAAACTCGACAATAGCTCAGTTTTTTCTTTGTACACTTTGCATTAGGAATCATCATTTATTTACCAATAACAATTTGATTGGTCCGTTTAGAAATTCACAACTTTTTTGAGATAGAGGGTAATCCGACAATAAATTCCATTTCTCTTTATACACTTTGCATTATCATCATCTATTTATTTATGAATTACAATTGAGAATATATTGTTGATTGGTCCATTTAGAAATATGGTTTAAATATAATATAAAATAGACAAAACATTTAAAGGTTGATTTTTGGATGGACATTTAATTAAAAATATATAAATGTGAATTTTTTATTGTACTTGGCTGGAATTATCTGTCAGATTGTAGGATCTTGAAGCTCAGTATCTACTTTATGTTCCATGCATCTTCTTCTATAGTGAAACTTAACTATATGATTAATAACTAATAACCATATGATCGATATAAATCATGAAGCTAATATTTTCATAATTTTGTTTATTTATTATAAAAGGGAATAAGAAAGATATAAGTTACTTAAAGGAACTTCTATTTGCATCAGAGAGACTTAAAATATTCACCGTCGATTTAAACGAACCGGAGAGTTTTTAAACCGGCGATTGAAGGATGCAAAGCTGTGTTCCAGTGAAGAGACTGTCACGAAACGCACCGTACAAGGTCTAATGGGAATACTTAAGTCGTGTTTGGATGCTAAACTGTGAAACGCTTTTTCTACACGTCAAGTGCCGTAACACTATTTCTTGTCTACAAAATTTCTTCAATTTCAGCTAGGCATGTAAATACAGTATCCATATCTGTCAGATATCCGTATTCATATCTGTTTTTTTCCAAAATACGGATATCCAGATAAAATGGATAACGAATACGGATATTGATTTTACGGATCAACGGATAACGGATACGAATAAGGATAATGCAAAAATTAGAAACGGATATCCGTTTTTTTACATAATATTTTTAATATTTTTTTAATAATTTTAAATATATTTTTAAAAAATTATTTTTAAAATATTTTTTAATTAAAAAATAATAGAAAACAACCACAAATATCTGCGAATATTTGCGGATATCAGTTTTTCATAGATATTCTTAGTCTGGATATCCGTCGAAAACAAATCTGGATACGGATCAGAATTTGGCGGATCAGACGGATACGTACGGATACATATATCTGGGATATCCGCTTCGTAACAGTCTTACTTTAAGCAATCTTCAACTGAGTATGTATTTTTTGACTTACATGTCTAATAATTCCACGTGTTTTTATTTTATTGGTTTCTCTAATAGTTTGATTTATAATTTATTTTAGTTTGAAGAATTATAAAGTAGAGAAGAGAATGAGTCTGTCATCGAAAAAGCTGAGACGTGCATGATTTGAGTTTGAATATGAGGGACGATAATCTTAATTGCCACTTTTGTGAAATTTATAATCAACATTACCACACTTCAATCTTGTCACTCAAATTTTTGGTATTTCCATTTTACCCTTAATGAAACTCACTTATTGAAAGAGAAGGTTTCAATTTTGTCACCTTAATCAGACACACTAATTGATATGGAAGATTTCAATTTTGTCTCACTCAGTGTATTTCGACGAGAGCTGGATTTCACGAGAGCTTCCTTCTTCTTCTCTGTTCCTGCACCTGAAGCTTCATCCATCTCTCCCATTTCTTATCCATCTCGTACATTGCTGACTGGTACTTTATCCAATCCTTTCCTCTTTCCTCGCTGAAAAGAAGAAAAAAAGTAGGTTAGTTTTTTAAGTTATTGATTTTGATATTGAAATGTAAATAGCTTGATTGGCTAGCACATTTAGTTGGTATTCATGTTCGTAGTGATGATTAGGTATGTTCATTGTTATATAATATCATAGTTGTCTTGAATCGTGTTAAATGGGAACAAAACGAGAATACCCAAATCAACCTGTTTTTGTAAACCCTTTATGCAGATTTTGTTCAATTAGTACATATATGTACAGATGTATGGTACATTTAGGTACAACGTCACACTAGAGACGACAGAACAACATGTACATTTAGGTACAACTCCACATTAGAAATGACAGAACAACAAGTACAGTTAGGTACAACTGAAACTTTTTGTGTAATTCGTGAATGAATTTTGTTTTATCTTATATACAGAAGGCGTTAAGGAACATGTACACACACGTGCAATTTGACTATGGAGGTTCTATTCAGAAGATCATGAATGGATTTCAACAAATGCTCTAAATGCTATATTGTTTAAGACTTCATCTTTGGTGGAGGGTTGCTATTCTGAACTTGTCTTTTGTCTGTGTATATGTCGGTTGGTTCAACTGAGAACCACTGTGCGAATTAGTAGCTTTTTTAGTACAACTGGTTTTAACTTGGTCGATTGGTACAATTGGTTCAATTTAGTACAACTTTGTTTCGTTTGGTACAATTGGTTCAATTAGTACAATTGGTTCAATTTAGTACAAATTTATCTCGATTGGTACAATTGGAATTTTTCTAAGCAATGTAAAGATTTCAAAACACATAATGGAAAATTTAAAATGAATAGAACAAGATTTTTTTAACTTTTGGGAATTTTTTTGTGTTTTTCCACAAAACACTAGTGTTGTATAAGGAGTCTTATGTTAGTTGTCATGCATTTACTAAGCGAAAGATACAAATACTTTTAATTCGAACATATTGTATTGTCGAAACGTCTTAACTGTTAATTAAATTAGGAAGATCAGAAGACCAACAACAAACCATTTATTCT
>JAKUCM010000443.1:0-21720 GCA_023374145.1 Lepidium sativum
CAATACGTTCTTTCAAAATTGACTCTTTGTCCCTCTATTAGAGGTGTTCCAGAAATGTCTGCAATCGAGTAAATAGCTCTACGAACTAATGGATCGGATCGAATTGGAAAATGGAAAGATTTGTACAAGTTATACCTTTCGTCACCACTTTGTGGAAAATCGTTAGATATGAATATGTTAGATACCTGTGACTCGATTGACGAAGGTGAAATAGTATCTCTCTCCAAAAAAGCATGTTCATGTTTTTTTTTACCACCGCACGAAGAAAATATTTTGTTGTGAATGAACAAGATAGTGAGGAATTGTCCATACGTAAAATCAGAATTATTGAGACGGGCCTTTTCCACATAAAAAGGGAATCTTTTGTTACAATAGAAGCAGAAGTGATGTGGATTATTCAAGAATCGAAGTCGATTTGCTTTAGAAAAAGAAGATATCAATGAACTTCTCTGAAATGGTTTCACGGGATTCAGCCAATTATCTTGATCGTGGGATACGATTGAGAAATAGGAATCCGTGTTATCAAAAGATTTCCTGCGATTCTTTCTAGTATGGAATGAGTCAATCATCCACTTTGGTATCTTATTGAACAAAAATGGTGATATTGTTCCTCCATTGATCAAGAATTTCGATTTTTGAGAAGTATTATGATCATCCAATAAAAAGGGTTTCAATTTTTTCAAATGAACGATTTGAAGACCTATTGATTCTAACAACTGATTGCAGAGTTGATCGTTCGGACCTTTCAATTCATAGATGTGGATCTCAGACCTATGAATGGGGATATTCTCGAAACTCACAAAGAAAAAAGGAAGTGAGTTAGACAAAAAGAGAAGTAACTTGGACAAAAAAAGAAGTAACTTGGACAAAAAGAAACGAAGTAACTTGGACAAAAAGAAACGAAGTGACTTAGACAAATCTTTTTTATCAATAACCTCAGACCAATCAATCGAATATTGATTAATACATAATCGATCGAACACTACTTGAAAACGGCTCTTCCGCTCAGAAACGAAATGTTCCAAATGCTCCTGGAAATTCTTGCTCCCATTGGACCATTTGTATCTATATGCATTAGGATCCCGATTTATGGATCTCTCGGTTCGAGAAAGAAAAATAAGAGGATCGAACCATTTCTTCTGACTCTTTTTCAAATTCGATAAATGTTGGTTGATCGTATCTTTCATTATAGTTCTATGATTCAGAGTATCATTTCCTATTAGATCCCTTTGAATTCCATATTCGAAGTTGCGATCAGGTCTCTTCATTAAAAAGAATCGATTCAATACATTTCTTATGTACCCATAGGGACTATATTGGAATTGGATTTGAATCAGATTTCGGATCAATCTATATTGATTGACTGCCTCCATTATGTTGTTGCTAGCAAATACCACTCTTTTTGGATCTTCCAAATAATTCCCGCAGGAGATCCGGACCCAATTTTTTCTGATCCTTCGATAAAAAGATTCATTTTCTTCATAAAAAATAGGAGGTAGAACCAATAAAGATTTCTTTTTCGATTCATCCCTGGAGTTGAAAACCTCCTTCAAGAAATGTCTTTGATCCAATCCGTAGGAATCAATAGAAAAGGCAAATCCCTTATGATACACCAGATCCGGCTCGGTTATTGATAGAGTGAATAGATCTGCCATTTCTTGAAATCTCTCTTCTGACTCAAAATCGTGGCGTAACGTGTATCCCCCCCTCTTCCGTTCATGGAATAGATGAAATAAATCAAAAAATGGATTTTTGTTCAAGAATGAAATCTTATTGGAACTGTCCATATCCAGTTCATCCTTCGGAACCATATCACATCCCAGATCTGATGAAATAGGATGAATTGAGACGGTATTTTGTAAATACGTAATTATCTTGAATATATTAACTATTTCTTTATTTTCCGATCGCCTGGAAGGGACAAAAGAAACATCTTGTTCTTTCTTCAACAATTTCTGATCCCTAGTGGACCTCTCAGTAGGATTCGAACCCAGATGAAGTTCTGACCATCTGTCAGAGAAAAAAGAACGAATGGCTCTTGTAGAATTCCCAAGAAATTCTTCGCTTTCTTCCGGAAGCAGATGATTATTCATTCGCTTCTCACGTTCCGTGAATAGCCGGGGCATTGAGGAATATCCAGAAAGGTATTTAGGGAATCGGTCTGATTCTATCTCTCTTCCTTCCGTTTGAATAAAGGAAGGATCCCAAAGAATCGATCTTTCTTTTAGTTGTTGAATCTCTCTTTGATTGATCAATGTGTGATAGTGATATTCCGAATCCTCATTACTAATGGAATCGAAAGGATCTATGAATTGATCAGAAGATCCGTTCAATTGGCTAGAATCCGTTACTTGAACGAAACTAGATCTTGTAGAATCATATTGAATATTTGACGATACGTTTCGTACCTTTTAAAGCAGTCCAGTTTTACGAACTAGAAAAAAATTAAAATATTAATATTAGGAATCAGTCATAAATGTAATACATTAACATGGCACACTTTTTACACTAGTTCAAAAACATTAATTACATTGATATGTGATCCAAATCATATCAAGTGGTTTCTGAGTTACACTAAGATACATGACAAGAAATGGCATTAAGAGATACATATGGAGTATTAAAAATGCAAAATGAAGGTTGGGACCATGAAAAATACCTCATACAAAAAGTGCACTTTACTAAATAATCAAGGAAACCATAAAACTTTTTGTTTCTATTATTAGAATCATTAGAAATATTTTATTTAATTTTTTTTTGTCAACTATCTTATTGGCTTTTAAATCCCGCTTCTACTATTGCAGGTAGAGGGTTCGATCCCTGTTGCCTTGATGATTTTTAAAGTGACTACACCACTGAACCACCTATCCTCAACATATTTTATTTGGTTATTATTTTTTTTTTGTCAACGGCAAATTATATTGGACCACAACTGGCCGGCCCCAATAGCCAAATTCCTACATAATGTAGGCGGGGGGACTCGATCCATGGTTGTGCAAATGAGCTGCCTTATGTGGACTTACCGCCATCCACTAGACTAAGAGCCAATAAGTATTTTATTTGGTTATTTAAAATGATAGATTTATCATTAAGTATTTTTTCAAAAAAATAGTTAAAAGTTATCATGTTCTTCAAAATTTAATAAACTATTTATGTTTTAATACCAATATGATTAAGATGATAACAAATATCCATGAATATGTACAAAACCGTTAATTAGTTTTGTTTTATCTTTACTATTATTTATGGTAACTTAGCCAGCTGAAAAACACAGATAACAATCATACAAATATTTTATACATATACAGAGTCACGATATATAGTGTCAAATTTAACTATGAAGCAATCAAGTCCTAATGTTAATCTCTCTTTCAGCTTTCCGATACTAACATTTGAGCAGGCACTTGTGATCTACTTCTCAAACATCTCTTGAAGAAGACAAACAATGAGCTTAGCTAGAAGTCAATGTCCATACATATAAAAGTGTAGAGACATCATAAACATGTTACGAAGATACTTCAAACATAAGGCTCCGAACACACAATCACTCGGATATTAAGCAAAGAGACTACTTCAAATTATTCATTCCATCTTATAAAACATCATTCTTCTTTAAATTTATAACCTCATTTGAATCTTTCTTTGTTATATATTTATAGCAAGATGTGAAAATTTTCTACTACAATGAATTGACCGATATTAATGAATACACTCAACTCTTTAAGAAAACCCGTAAGCATAAAATTATATGAGTACCCTAAACACACAAACACTGCGATATGTAACCACAAAATCAAGATGTGAAGATTTGAGATTGAAATATTGTAAAAGATGAACCTGGAGCTGGCAAAATCATAGAGCTTGCCGGTACTAGAAAATATGATGAGACCGACCTCGGCATCGCAGAGAATAGCTAGCTCTTTAGCTTTCTTAATAAGACCCTTTCTTCGTTTGGAGAAAGTAACTTGTCTACTCGTTGAATCATCGATCCTTTGGATCACAATCTTCCCTCTTCCCATCAATTTCAATCTCTATTTGATTCTCCTCTAGTTCTTCTCCTTTTCTAGGGTTTTTCGGTGTTGTAGATCTTACCAAGACTAAAAAGGAAACGAAGGAGAAGAGGAACGAATAAGGAGAAAGAGAAAGGTAGAAATAGAGAGAGAGGATGGTTGAGCCAAGAGTCAACAATCTATTCGAGGAATAAACTAAGTATATATGCATATGCGCACACACAAACACATATATGTATACACACTCACTTCTTAATTTGAGACATTTTTGGGTAGATTTAATATGATTTTTTTTTGTCAACGGTAAATTATGTTGGACCACAACTGGTCGGCCCAGTAACTAAATTCCTACATAATGTAGACATGGAGACTCGATCTCAAATTATGCAAATGCGCTGCCTTAAGTAGACTTATCACCTGCCACTAGGCTATATGCCATTTGCAACATAAATTTAATAGGATAGAAAATTCAAAATAGTACTTGTGTGTAATTTTATCATACCAACGAAATAGAAAGAAGATTTTTATAAAGTTCCTAGGTTGAGAGAATATATATATATATATAGATATTGCTTAAATGTGTGTATGTATATAACTTTAATCACAATTTTTTTTTAATAATGGAAACTTAATGGAATTGTTTGGATAAAAAGCAGTGAAACAATATAAAAATGCATAGTGAGTTAGGTAAATTTGCATTATGAATAATATTTCTATTTTTAACAAGTTCCGTACATAATTAGTATAATTTATTGTTCTTTTTTCAGATAACATGTGGAATTAGTGAAGAGGCGCATCAAGGACTGAGTTTCTCTGACAAAAACCTCTTGCTTTCTTAATTTATTTACGTTTTATAATTAAAGAAAACTTTTAAAATATTATGGAGTAACCTTAGTGATGGTCATAGGAGAAAAAAGAGAACTATATAAATGAATAAATAAATAAATACGTGGATCTGTATAAAAGATATTGACCCAACAAAGAAAGAAAACTGATTGAACAAAATACATAAGTACAAATAGTCCTTATGGCTTTCTGTAAAAATACTAATCAGTTGTTTTAAACGACATCAAGTACACGTGTCAGACAGAAACTTGGAGTTGCGGCGATTCACTACATTAAATGGTATGTCGTAAGTTTCTAATTATGGCAAGAAATTTATTATCAAATAAGTAACATCTATTGCCGAGAATAGGTGGTCCAATGATGTAATCATTTTACAAATTTTTAAAACACCTGAAATCAAATTCTATATCTACAATAATAGAAGCGAAATTTAAAAGTCATTAAACTAGTTAACAAAAATAAATAAATAATAACTAACTTCTTGTTCTGATGGCTTAATTTGTAATCAAAGCATTGTATATCAATAATTACATATCAATATAGCAACAACGTAATTTTATATAACATAGCAACTACGTGTATATTTTATTTGTTAACGACTTAAATTAGGTTACAATTGGCCGGTGAAGTAGAAAAAATCCTATATAACGTAGATAGAGATTCAATATCTGGTTGTACAAATGAATTGTTTTTAGTAGATTTACTACCGACAACGACGTATATCTATAAATTATATAATTAAACTTTTCTGTTATAAATTTATAAGACCACTAGAATCAAATACAATATTTTAAATTTTTTTGTGTAATATATAGAACAAGAGTATATCTTATTAAATTTTTCAACATCCTCATTTGGATCAACAAAACATGCCTCAGAGCTAACTAATTAGATTGTTATTTGTGTTTTAAGCTTATTAATTAGAATATACAGAACATATTACTTGTTACCAAACAAAATTCATAAATTTAACATCTTAATTAGTTTTCGATTACTGTTTGTATATGCAATCGGTAGTTGTAGCTGTAATCCACTCATGGTTGTGCACTCAGAATGCCATGTTCGAATTACAAGTTTACAACATAATTAATACATATATAAAGCTTAATTACGCATATAATTAGATCGCAATATGCATTTGTGGACAGGTACACGTGAGAGAAACAGAGACAGCTTCTGTGAACACCAATTGATGGATGCCTTCGCATGCTCCACCGGAGAATCCGTACACCTGAACCCTTTTTATCATTTTAATATTTTGTTAACCAATGACCAAATCCCAAACCAACTTTCCGAGAATGTCAAATGAAAATAATTATGAATTATGCACTGGATATCGATCTATGACATAGATTTATATGGCGATTTCCTCCTCAAATGTTATTTTGTTTATTGAGTTTCACTTTACTTACTTAACTCCAGTCAGATCTCATTAATCTATTTAAACAAAATTAAAACATCAACAAGGTAGTTTATGTGTGAGAAAAACCGTTAAGAATGGGGAATTAATTTTAGTATATATATGAGACTTTGGCCAATTCATTCATTGTCAATTAGTTTTGAGTTGGAAGCTCATAAATCTACATGGTATCAGAGTCTGAACTCACAATGCCCCACCCAAACCGATCTGGCCCGAAAAAACCCGATTAATCTAGCCTAAAATTGAATTGTCGAGACTAATGGCTAGACGGACCATTGTCTCGAGGGGGAATCTGAGAAAAATCGTTAAAAACGAAGAATTAATTCTAGTATATATGAGACTTGAGCCAATCCATTCATTGATTTTGAGTTGGAAACCCATAAATCTATATTATGTCTAGTCTGCTGGATTTTGGTCCTAATCAAAATGAAACCAAAACTGAATTCGGTTTAGATGTAGTAATTTTGTTCTAAACCAAACTCGATCGAACCCTAATTCGATATTTATACCGTTGATACAAGATTCAGGTGGGGGCTAAAAAGATAACATGGTAATAAGGAGCACGTGGGCTAGTCTGCTTCGAACCAATCACATCTCGAATCTCAAACTCAACAAAGAATCTTAAAGTGCGCTTCCAAGTGAAGTGACCAAATCCCCAATTATCGTTCTCTTAACTTAAGAAGATTTAGTTTCATTCACGCCAGGTGTCAATCATCAGCGAATCATTTCGATTTTATAAATATTAATCATTATTATCTTTTAGTTCCACGGGTTGTAACTCTCTTTTACGTTTCAAGTTTTCCAAATTTTGCAAGTACCAAAATTAAACTTTCTATATTTATCTCTCTTTCTTGATTTTTGTTTTTCTTAAGGCCTTTATACCATTTTTTGTGTGTGTTTTTTCTTTGCTGTATAAAAATCATTAATAAGAATAAATGTTTATTTTTGACTAAACCAAATATCAAACATATGTATAGATTAGAAGCTATAATCCAAAAACTAGATGCCAAAGAGTAATAGATTTAACAGATGGCCTATAAAACTTTTTTACCAAAATCAATTTCTTACTAGAATTTTCAGTCTTATATAACACACCAATACTATAAAAATATATATGCATATATATATATATATATTCTATAAACACCTATTGCTTTATAAAATATGTTTTTTCTTCAGGTGATTCTTGTAACTTTATACCAACAAAACCTAATGTGAGCTATCTGTCACACTACTTGAGCGTATATTAAATCAAATACTATTATATATTTTTTTTAAATATATTAAATGCTATATTAGAATTGAACTTTTGAACATGCGTTTATGTTATAACATAGATATCATCAACAAACTTAAAGTCCAATTATTTGGCTTGCTTGTCAAAGATCCGAGATTGTATCCCACTATATGTACAGATTCCATTATACTTCATAATTAGTTTACCATTTGACAAAAAAAGAGTTTAGAAAATGTAGAATAAACGTATATAGTTTATATAACATATAGTTTTTCTTTTCTTTTGGGTTTTAGTGAATGATGATAAACCTTAATTTAGATTTCTCATTAAATCAAGAAAAGGGGATAAGTTATTGTCCCTTTTAATGTTTTAATATTTTACTCCCACATGATCTTTGGCTCATAAAGCTTTTAGTTTTATCATATTTTTCCTGATTTTTGTTGATAATTATTATAGTTACTAATTGCAGAAGTGTAGTTTAAAGAAATGGCCTTGGAACTTGAAGACTGGTGGACATTATTTCATATTTGCTTTTTCTTCTCTATAGTAAGTAAATATAATAAATTAAAATTTGATACCAGTATAAAAGATAATAAAGAGGACTCAGAGGATGAGATATCTAGGGAAGGGAAGGTGAGGATGTAAGACATGAATTTGGCCAAATGATTAATATCTACTTCTACAAAATAAAATTATAAGAATTTAACTTTAAATGGTTTGATACGGTAAAATTTATAGTTTGAGTTACAGATTATGTTTTATCTAAGTCATTGGAATTGAAATGACATATGTATATGATGTATTAATTTATAAAAATGCTAAAACATATTTTAATGAGTTTAGTATTTGGACAAATCTACTTATGAAGACACAAAAGCGACTCGGACCAAAACATGAGACACGCTAAAACAACGTAATTCAATTGGTAACTGATATTTATGAAACTTTAAAATGTATATTATAATTTGTTGAATTTTCTTAGTCTAATTATTAGAAAAATGCTGAGCACTGAGTACAAGTGGCTCAGTGATATAGTTATTTTATAAATCCTCAAGACAGTAGAGATCGAAACTCTACCACAGTAATAAGAACAAAATTTAAAGAGCTATTAGGCTAGTTGATAAAAAAGAATTGTTAGAAAAATTCATATAATAATTTTTATATTAAAGAGGTCGATTTATTTGTTTTTTTGGGTTAACATTTGACTACAAATGGCCGGTCCATTAACCAAATTCTTGCAAATGTAAGCGAGGGGACTCGATCCCAGGATGTGCAAGTGTGCATACTTCTTGTGAACTTATCACCTGCCACTAGGTTAAATGCCACTTGCTGCGGTCGATCGACAAAAGCTTTTTTCATAATTTAGTTATGTGCATTTTAATAACAAAGCAGTCGAGATCAACGGTAAGACTAGTTGAAAATGTCATCATGGCTCACTACATAATTAATTTTTCATATTTTAAATAATGATTCCTAACATAGTTCTTAAAGTAATGCGGAAAATTAGTATGACACCATGATTTAAAGCGTAGTGTGTTGCATAATTGAATCTAACTCTAAAAGGATTTGACATTTAATTAATTTTTATTAATAGCTCTCCACATTGTTAATTATAAATTAATTAATTTAATTGGATTCCTTAATTAGTATCACATTTAAGTTTCAGACTTCCTTATTATTCTTAAGGCCCAAAAGCCCATATGATGAGACGTTAAAGCCTTGAATCAACACTTTATAATGATCCCTAGATTTAGAATCTGGTCGTCATTAATGCCAAAACTAATTGTAACACGGTGATTTGACACTAAAAAGACAAAAAGAATGAAGCAAGCTGCAACATGAATTCGTTTTTTTGTCAATCGTAGATTATATTGGATTACAACTGGCAGCCCAGTAAACAAATTCTTACATAAGGTAATCGGAAGATTCAGTCTCTGGTTGTGCAAATGAGCTGTCTTAATCCGTCGGCACATGAATCCGTGTTAGAAGTTCTGAAATATACATTTTTTTCATAATAAGAAAGAAAATTTTTTTTGAAAGAGGGAAAATATTTGAGGAAGTTTATTTTAAATTTCATGTTACCTTGTAAATACACTTCCTCTCACAACTAAATATGAGCTGTTAAAGATCGTAACCTCTTTTGTTTTTGTTTATGGAAGATTATCATCTATATTACTTTTTTGTTAATCAGAGATGAAAATCGGAGCTCCAGGAATGAAGTTGGGTCGGGTCATGTCTCAAATTTTCGTTTTGATTGTCTTTCTTCAAAGTGTTCATTCTCAAACACTAAGGTATGTTAATCAGGCTCTACTTGAAAACATTCTTAATTATAATTCTTCGTATTACAGAAACAAATCAAACATCGCAAAACCGGGACAAAAACTTGCATCTCCTCCTGTCACGCTTGAGAAAGTTGGCCCTAATAAAGTACGATAGAAATGTCTACTTCGATTTATTCTTTAATATATTTTGGTCTACAAAATTGTATTTTATGCGTTTTGATGCTTATTTTTGTTGTTGTTTAAGGTGGTCGTTGATAACGGTATTATCGAAGTTACCTTCTCGATGTCCACTAGACAAACGGTACGTAAATTCAGACAAACAAATGTTACTTACTAGTTGTTTTTAATAAATTAAATTTAATAGACTTCAATTGATTTGTTTTTAAGGATATATAATTCGAAGTGGTGTGTCTGGAGTGTACATGTTTGCTGTGTTAGAGAGATTAAAAGGTTAGCCAGACGTGGAAATGGACCAAACCAGAATCGTCTTCAAGCTTAATCCAACAAAGTAATAATTGTGCTTAATTTATTTTTTTAATGCTTAAATTGTTATTATTTTTCTTTTTTGTTGCTGATATTGGGTTACAAATGACTGACTCATTAGCCAAGTTTTTGCAAATGCAAGTAGGAGGGGCTCGATCCCATGATGTGCAAGTGCGTTTGACTTTTGTAGACTTAACACATGCCACTAGGCTAAATGCCACTTGCAAATTATTATTATTTGATAAATGAAATCTTCTTTTTTTTCCTAATCTAATGTTGCAGATTTGTAAATAGCTCTTACCCTAATGACAATGACAAGCAGTAGGTCCACATAAGGCAACTCATTTGCACAACCATAGATCGAGTTCTTTCGGCTACATTATATAAGAATTTAGCTATTGGATCGGTCAGTTGTATCCCAATATAATTTGCCGTTAACAAAAAAAATGTTGCAGATTTGATTTCATGGCTATATCAGATCATCGACAGAAAATCATGCCATCTGCAAACGATCGATCAATTGGTGATGGTCGTGCTAATCCACTGGCTTATAAAGAAGCTGTTCGTTTAATAGATCCACATAAATCATAAGCTTAAAGGCCAGGTAAATTAAAATTATCTTAAATTTTATGTAATTTTATTTATCTGTGATTTTTTGTCGAATTTATCTGTGATTAAATAAAGAATTCACTAAAAACAATATATATAGAATTGAATATTTTCATTATTATATTTTTTTTTTTCTTTTAAAAAATCAGTCTATATTTGTAGTTTCCTCTTATTAAAATGAGTAAGAAATCATTTTTATTGAGGCAATAATCGGGTGTGACGCAGGTAGAAGATACTCAATGGAGAATAAAGACAACAAAGTACATGGTTAGATATCGTCAGAGCAACGTGTCGGCTTCTGGATGAGTGATGAGTTCCGAGTTTGTGGGCCCCTCAAACAAGATCTTACTTTTAATTTCTCGTTCTGAAATTCTTATAAACATTACTTACTTTTAATAGATGTTTACAAGTGTACACTGTGTGGGAGGAGATATGAACACAACTTATAAAAGCAATCAGGCTTGGAAGAAATACCTGGGAATTCGGTTATTTTGGTTCGGATCGAATTGGTTGATATGGATTTCGGATATTTAATAAATTTTTATGTTGTTGTGAAAGTAACTGAAATTAAGTAACAGGTTAGGTATTGGATAGTAAAAGTTGTTTTTGAACCAACTCGACTAAGAAAAAAAATTTGAAAAATGGATTTCTAGAAAAAAAGACATATAACGGATACTCATCGGTTTAGTCTTTACATTTTTAGGTTTAATCTCTTACAAGTCAAATATCCAATCAGTTAGTGTAACCGAACCGATCCGATTAACTAACTAAATTCCATTTTACATTTGTTCCGAAGTATTTGATTACTAATTTAATACCCAACCCGATTTCTTAATTTTTTTGTTCGGTATGGTTCAGAAAAATCGGGTCGGTTCATATTCCCATGGCTAATATTTGGTCCTGTTTTTGTTTATCTCATTCTGCCTCTTCTCGTAATCTTCTTTGGAACGATGCTAAACGACAGGTCTCCTTAACGAATCAATATTCGATATTATGTCATCGTGACTATTGGTTTACGTATATATAATGTGTTTAAATGATTGTTCATATATAGATGGTTTCAGAGGTTAGAAGCTGGCCTTATAATTTCATAAAATCAGTAGATTACCCTCTTCATCACCAAAGAAGAACAGTCAAGGGTCAATTCTTTGTCAGGCAAACCGAAAATAAGGTATTACTTACTATATATTAAATTTAAATTTAACACTAACCAGTTGTTCAAGTAGACATAACACTAACCTGAATTCGACGAAGTAACGGCTAGTTATAAGCCTCACATTAGCATCACACCAGGTACATATTAAAAGGAGTATATAAAAAGTGTGTTTTGAATTATGAGACATTTAGATCGAGTTAATGACAGCTGAAGAAGTGATGAGACCCATTAATGAGCCCAAGTCTTTCTAGTGCATATCATGTTCATATAATAACAAAATACGTATGTGAAATCAAGTTAGACACTTCAGTACGAGTCTATAAAATGAGCCAAAGTCAAAACGACGGTTTTCAAATAAAACGGCAGCGTTTAGATTCTTCTCTCTATATAAAGATAGGTTCTTTAGCCTCTTGATTGTTCGTAAACAAAGAAAGTAAAAGAGTGAGCAGAGCCTATGGAGAGGTCAGGAGAGAAAGAGCAGAGCGTAGAGTCGTTTGGATGGGCTGCGAGAGACTCCTCAGGCCATCTCTCTCCCTTTGTCTTTTCTAGAAGGTAACAACAGTTACTGGCTTTTAAATTTCACTCGTACTACTGCAGGTAGAGGGTTCGATCCCTAGTACCTTGAAGATTTGTAAAGTGATTGTACCACTGGGTCACATGTCCTCGGTCCAGTTTATGAATGAATTATGGTGTTATGATACATGATGGGTCGATGATTAACTTAACCATGCATGATCATGCTGGTATGTTTGCAGGAAAACTGGACAGGAGGAAGTGAGAGTGAAGGTAATATATTGTGGAATATGTCATAGTGATCTTCATTGTCTCAATAACGAATGGCATTCTTCTATATATCCTATGGTTCCTGGGTAAGTTTTTTTTTCTTGTTCTTCAATACTTATATAACATTATTTTCGTAACTTTCTTTGATTAATTGTTTGTATAATTGTTATCACTATCTCGTTTATATTAAAAATTTGGGATGATCCAACAAATTCGAGTTAAGAAAATGGAGCTTTAATTGGCTTATGGATTTTAATACTCAAAGGATTATATATATTAGGTATAGGTGAATGAATTTAACATATGTTACAGAAAAATATTTAAATAGTGGATTTAGTTGGTAAATTACATTATTATATGAGATCGAAGTTATAATTGAAAGTGGGACTAAATGTGGCAAATTCTCGTTTGTTCACTGCTGATAGTGGAGCACTTAACTCTCTTCTTTCGGCTAATTTAATATGAAAAAATAGTCGAAAAGACATTTAGGCAGATGAAGCCCTTAATCAATTAATTATTTCACTCAAATAAATTTTGCCAAAACTGAGGACTCACCTTCATTATTACCATCATCACTTAAAGTTGACTATTGCTAACTTTTTACTAGTTTTGGCATAAAATGTGATTCCCGAAACCCAAATCAAAACTGATATGAATCTGAAGAGAACCCGAAAATAAAATACTCTAATGAGTCATATATTGATATATCCAAGAAATCGAACTCAAATCCGAACCAGAACAGAATTAAAAACCAAACAGGTACCCATAATATTTTTCTTAAATTTAAGCCTTTATAGATTTATTTCTATTAAATATTTACTTATTTTAAGTTTTTATATAGATTTATATATAAATACCCGAACCCGATATATACCCGAACCAAACCGACCCATAAAATAGAAAAATTCGAATGAGTCCTAAATCAATAAAACCGAAACCCGAAATCCGAAAAGACCTGAACCCGAGAAAAAAAAGTCAATAAAAAGCAAATAAACGATTGGTTTGTTTATTACACAGTCACGAGATTATTGGAGAAGTGAGTGAGATAGGGAGCAAAGTAAGTAAGTTCAGTATTGGAGACAAAGTCGGTGTGGGATGCATAGTAGACTCGTGCCGCACGTGCGAGAGTTGCCTTGAAGATCAAGAAAACTATTGTACCAAAGCAGTCGCAACTTATAACGGAGTCCACCGTGACGGAACGGTTAACTACGGTGGATACTCTGATCATATCATTGTCGATGAACGTTACGCCGTCAAAATTCCACACACATTGCCTCTTGCTTCAGCTGCACCTTTGCTTTGTGCAGGTAACTTTAATTAAAATTATGATATTTTAATTTTTAATTAAATAACGAGTGCGGTTTAATATATAGGCATCTCGATGTATAGTCCAATGAAATACTTTGGATTGGCTAGACCAGGGAAACATGTTGGAATCGTTGGACTAGGTGGTCTTGGACACATTGGGGTTAGATTTGCTAAAGCATTTGGGACTAAAGTGACGGTGATTAGTTCAACTATAGGAAAGTCTAAGGATGCTTTTGATATTTTTGGAGCTGATGGATTCTTGCTTAGTACTGACGAAGACCAAATGCAGGTGATCTTAAACCAAATCTTATGCATATATGATTAAACATAATAAAATTTATTTTTATCATCAATTAAGTCGATAAGATCTTATATAACTCAAACTTCAGTCTCATAATCCTTTTCAATCTTTTACTTGTGGCGGTGATGGAGAAGAATCCAACCCAGATGCCAAAACTATTAACTAGATCATCTACTCTAGTCATCTAAACCATTAAATTGAGAAAAGTTTAGCGTAATTACTACCTTTTTAACATGTAAAATTATTTACTGTGTTAGGCTGCAATGGGAACTATGGATGGTATAATCGACACAGTTTCTGCATCACATTCAATTTTACCTCTAATTGGATTACTCAAACCAAATGGTAAACTTGTTCTACTTGGTGCAACGAAGAAACCATTTGATCTACCTGCATTTTCCTTAATCATGGGTAATACAATATGACCTTTAAGTTATATTGATTCAGTCTTTCTAATCTTTGAACTTCGAGTATGATCAACTTTAATGCAACAGGACGAAAATCGGTAGCAGGAAGTGGTATTGGAGGAATAAAAGAGACACAAGAAATGATTGATTTTGCAGCAAAGCATGACATAAAAGCAGAGATTGAGATTATATCTATGGAGTATGTGAACACTGCCATGGATAGACTTGCAAAAGGAGATGTTAGATATCGATTTGTTATTGATATTGCAAACACATTGGTTGCTACTCGATCATGATCAAATTCGATGATTTATATATGCTTATTTACATATAAAAATAATCCTGAAATTTTATTTCAAGATTTCATAACCGAGGAATAGTTTGTTTTAATATAAAAGATGTCTGATCAAGCTTATTTATCATGCATGTATAATTAACTACAATCTTGGTTTCTAATACAATATTAAACTTTGAAATTCCACTTTCAATCTATTGATGAATAAAAAAATTCTATATTTTATATAGTATATTAGAATAGTCACAGTTTCTGATGTGGGATAAGTTACTCTGTTTCTTTTTGTCCAAGTTACTTCTTTTTTGTCCAAGTTATTTTTTTTATTGTCTAATTTACTTCCTTTTTTCTTTGTGAGTTTCGAGAATATCCACATTCATAGGTCTGAAATTCACATCTATGAATTGAAAGGTCCGATCGATCAACTCTAGTCTGGATACAGCAAAATAATTCTATTAGGTCTAATGTATTTATTAGATATTTTAACGGATGAAAGATACTTGGTTGAACAATTTGGATCCTTAAAATCCGGTCCCCACAATTAATGTTCATCGCTAAAATACAGAAAAAGGTAATATAGTGTAGACATGTGAATGCGAAACAAATGCATAAGCAAATTTGAATTATTTAATTTATATAAGGCAAAAGGAAAATTGTATCCTAAACAATCGTATATAATAATCGAGGAAACACATTTTTCGCATGGTAATAAAGAAAACCGTTAGTTGGTATATCATGCTATACAACTTCAATTAGAAATAAAGTTTCCATTTTAATGATAACAACAAGGACCATAGTTTTGTGGACGTAGTGAAGCATGTTGTCCTTGTAAATGCAAAATAATTGTACCAATAATTCACATATTTCACTATTCCTTCTTGTATAAAATCCAATGTGAGTCCTCTCATGAATTATCTCTAAACTACTCAATTATTAGTTTCATTCAAAAATGGGAAAGGTTCTTCAGAAGGAGACGTTTGGATGGGCTGCAAAAGACCAATCAGGAACTCTTTCGCCTTTCAATTTCTCTAGAAGGTTTGCTAACATTTATTGATTTCTAACGATTTTGATAACCTTATGTAAAAATTGTTCTTGTTTCAATAATTGGTGTAATTTTAATTGAATAATATAGGGAGACAGGAGAAAAGGATGTAAGATTGAAAGTGTTGTTCTGTGGGATTTGTCACACAGATTTGAGTATGGCCAAAAACGAATGGGGTTTTACCAATTATCCTCTCGTCCCCGGGTATGTTATAATAATTTTTATACGAAACAAATTATAATTATATTATAAGTAAATGAAAAATTAATATCTCGCTAATACATAACTATTTTTAATTTAAAAGAAATTATAAAAATGTTAAAGTAACTTAATGATTAATTCTCAATTATAAGTCTGATGCTCTCGTTAAAAATGTTCGAGAGACATCCTCCTATGATTGATCGTTGTAGGTTCTTCTCTGGGTTCATTTGTTTCAATATATATATACATGCCGTGACAAAAAAAAAGTAACTTAATGATTCTACCATAGGGGTTCGATTATTTTCTGGTATATATTAGACTAAAGAGAGATTTAAGACGGTGAATTTTAGGCTATGGTTCTAATTGTTGACAAAAAAAATTATTTTGGAAAAAATGTATTAAAAAGCTAATTTTGTATCATCTTTGCTGCGTTATTTTCTGGTTAAAACATGTTAATTCGACATAACTGTTATTGTAAGTTGAAAATTATATACAAAAAATATTAACTAGTTTATCAAATGAACATACAAGTCCGAATTAATTGATTATAAATTAATTGTAGTTTTACGAGTTGAGTAGATCTAGTGATGATATATAATTGGATCCAACTGTTTCAGACATGAGATCACGGGAATTGTGACTGAAGTTGGATCCAAAGTGACCAAATTCAACGCTGGAGATAAAGTAGGCGTTGGCTATATGGTCGGTTCGTGCCAGTCATGTGACAGCTGCAATGATGATGAAGAGAACTACTGTCCAAAGATGGTCCTAACGTCTGGAGGCAAAGACTTCGACGACACAATCACTTCTGGTGGTTACTCCGACCACATGGTGTGTAATGAGGATTACATCATCCGTATGCCTGAAAATCTTCCATTAGACGGTGCTGCACCATTACTCTGTGCCGGAGTCACGGTCTACTCTCCAATGAAGTATCATGGACTTGATAAGCCTGGTATGCACATTGGTGTGGTGGGACTAGGTGGTTTGGGTCATGTAGCAGTGAAATTTGCTAAGGCTTTTGGCACTAAAGTTACTGTTATTAGTACTTCGGAGCGTAAGAAAGATGAAGCGATTAATGAGTTTGGTGTTGATGGATTCTTGGTAAGTCGTGACCCGAAACAAATGGAAGCTGCAATGGGAACTATGGATGGCATTATTGATACTGTATCAGCGACTCATCCTCTTCTTCCATTACTCGGTTTGTTGAAACATAAGGGTAAACTTATTATGGTTGGTGCACCACAGAAACCACTTGAGCTTCCGGTTTTGCCTCTCATTCTTGGTATTAGTCTATTTATATACGTTTCACACAATCTAATTACATGTTAATTAAGAGTCTATTTGATATGATAAGTTTTTGTGTGTGTCTGGTTGGATATTTAGGACGGAAGATGGTGGTAGGAAGTATGGTTGGAGGTATAAAAGAGACACAAGAGATGATAGACTTAGCCGGAAAACACAATATCACGGCTAATATTGAGCTTATCTCTGTTGACTATGTCAATACCGCATTGGAACGGCTTGAAAAGGCTGATGTTAAGTACCGATTTGTCATTGATGTTGCCAATACATTGGAGCGTACTTCTTAATTTAATAGCTTAAGAATTGAGTTTCTTCATGACTTATTTTTTTGTTATTTGGTTTGTTGTAATAAGCTATTTTTCTTTCTTGTTTGCTTATTGACGACTTGTGTTTAACACGGTCTACCATGCTTAAAGAAAGAGTATATTTAGTTAAGTGGTTAAATCTATTTATGTTTTTTTTTCTCACCAGAGTTCGATTTCCAGAAAATCGCATATCCCACGTATTATTGTTTGGAGTTCTAGTGGATGGAAACGGACTACATTGCAATTGTTATATATGTGTACAACGTTGTTTCATTGGAAGTAATGATTGTGACAAACTAATTTATTTCTTCACCTTTGTACCTTTACCACTCAATCTTTCCTTTTCCTAGATCGACCTTATCTTCTCTTGTATGTATATAATATGTACACTGATATATGAAAAAAGATTATTTGTTAACTGGTCTTATCTTGAAACATTGTTTAAGACATTTTTGAAAACATGATTTAGATGGAAGACTAGAAAGTATAAAAATCCCCCAAAATATTTGATTAGAAGTGTATGATTTAGGGACTAATTAAATTAAAACCATTTTATCATAATATTATTCAAGTGCATTGTATCTTGGAAATGGACCAAATGGTTCATGTTTCTAATCTTCAATGTAAACACGTTTTCGTTATGATTTTCTTTTCATTTACAATAATGAATAATAATTTGCGTGGAGGAAACTAAATTGAGAGCAGAGCAAGTACGATTAGAAACACATCAACCTCAACTTTGACCACAAGAACAAAATACATTAGATGTTGTAGTTGTTGATTATATGTTGTAGTTGTTGTTTTTGTTTATTATATAAAGAATAGATACATCTGCATTGTATAAAAAGCAAATAAACATAATAATTATTAAACTAATTAGAGAAATTTAAGCAAATGGCATCTAGCCTAGTGGCAGGTGGTAAGTCCACTTAAAGTAGCGCATTTGCATAACCTGAGATCGAGTCTCCATACCTATATTATGTAGGAATTTGGCTATTGGGCCAGCCAGTTGTGGCCCAACATAATTTGTCGTTGACAAAAAAAAAATATTAGAAAAATTTAATGTTAAGAGTTTTGCATACATGTACTTTCAACTATTCTACTTGCTCGAAACCGTAGCACCATCGAGTACCATAGACCACCTCCAATGAAGGTTTTTAACATAGTTTCTTAAGAATTAAAAAATAAAAGATAATGATAAGAGAGAAAAAGATAGGTTTCTTAAATAAGAAATTTAAGACCACCTCCATTGATAGATGAAATTCTAAAAAATAAAATAACAGTATTTTTGGTTATAATTTAATTTTAGTTTTATTTTAATTTCTTAAAATATATGGTCCAATAATAAATTGACACATAGTAACAAAAATTTAAGAACCGTACGTAGAAGTTTTTGAACAAGAGTCGATCCTTCTTCTCTTTCTTACTTTTTGTATTTTTTTATTTAAATAATATTAAGAATTTTACATGACATGATTGGATGTTTTAAAAAACTACGAAATGAAAAATACGAGACTCAAGTGACAATGTGTCTTTTTCTTATTGGTTCATTTTATTTTATAATTAAAATTTAGTTAAAAAAAGTATACTATATTAAAATTTTAAATTTTTTTTATTATTGAGAGACTTAAAAAAGAGAAACTCTAAACCATACTTTAATTTTAATATATGGTCGGTTATATGTCATCATGTCAAATTGAAACTATGGCTTATGTGTGATGTGACCGTTATAAATACATGGTCCTAGTTCCATTATCTCTTCCTATATTAAGTCCTTATCTGTCTCCTCTTCATTATTATCTTAAACTTCTCAATTATTATTAAGTAGCATTCAAATAATTAAATCACACACATACTTAGAATATTTTTTATCATCAATTTCTCTCAATCGTATTGTTGTTTCATTAATTATGGGAAAAGTTCTTAAGAAGGAGGCGTTTGGATTGGCCGCAAACGACACTTCCGGAGTTCTCTCGTTTTTCCGTTTTTCAAGAAGGTTTCAACAACAACAAAAACTAACCCTAGGACCTTCTCTTTGAGTTTTACTATATTTTTTCATTTCAGTAAAATCTAAATTTTTGGTGGAATTAAATACGTAGGGAAACGGGAGAGAAAGATGTGAGGTTTAAAGTGTTATATTGCGGAATTTGTCACTCTGATTTGCATATGCTGAGGAATGATTGGGGAATGTCTATTTATCCTATTGTCCCAGGGTAAGTTTTATACGTTATTTCTATTCTACTAAATTAAATAATCAAAATTTATTTAGAATTGTCGAGGATAGATGGCCCAATGGTGTAGTCATTTTACAAATCCTCAGACACCATGGATCGAACCTCCTACCTGCAGTAGTAGGAGTGGGGTTTAAAGTCGGTAATCTATTTGACAAAAAAAATTTATTTAGAATTAGTTGTTAAATCTATAGAAATACATCATAAGCAATATCAAAATCTCTTAGTGAATGTTTTCTCCTCCTAAGGCTTTTGAGTTTTTGTTTTTCAGGCATGAGATCGTGGGAGTGGTGACTGAAGTTGGAGCCAAAGTGAATAAATACAAAGTCGGAGACAAAGTTGGAGTCGGGTGCATGGTTGGTTCGTGCGGGTCATGTGACAGTTGCGAAGAAGGTCAAGAAAACTATTGTCCAACATCGATCGAAACATACGGGTCAAAGTACCACGACAACAACATAACTTACGGTGGTTACTCCGACCACATGGTTTGTGATGAAAGTTTCATCATCACTATGCCTGAAAATCTCCCTCTAGATGCAGCTGCACCACTGCTCTGCGCTGGAGTCACAGTCTATTCCCCTTTAAAGTACCACGGACTCGATAAACCCGGTATGCACATTGGTGTGGTGGGTTTAGGTGGTTTAGGTCATTTAGGAGTAAAATTTGCTAAAGCTATGGGTACTAAGGTTACAGTTATTAGTACTTCAGAGAGTAAGAGAGACGAGGCGCTTAATAAGCTTGGTGCTGATGGATTCTTAGTGAGCCGTGACCCTAACCAGATTAAAGAAGCAATGGGGACTATGGATGGTATTATTGATACCGTTTCTGCGACTCATTCACTTCTTCCATTGCTTAGTTTGTTGAAGCCTAAGGGAAAACTTGTTATGGTTGGTTTACCGGAAAAACCACTCGAGTTATCGGTCATGCCTCTTGTCTTGGGTAAGCTATATTTTTGTGTCTTACTTTAGAAATACAAACTACAATTTTCTAATAATCAGGTAAGCAATATCATTACGCGACTCTTTAGAATCAAACTCTATAGAGAAAATATATAAAAAAAAATATTTAACCAGTTACAAACTATCAAATAATTTCCTACCAATACAAACTATCTTGACCATCTAATTTACATTATGAAGTTGTTTTTTATTTTCTTGTAGAGAGGAAGATGATAATGGGAAGTCTGATAGGAGGGATAAATGAGACTCAGGAGATGGTTGATATGGCCGGAAAACATAATATCACGGCGGAGATTGAGCTTATCTCTGCAGATTATGTCAACACCGCAATGGAAAGACTTGAAAAAGGTGACGTTAAGTACCGATTTGTGATTGATGTGGCTAACACATTGAAGCCTACTACTTAATTCATGAATCTGTTTGGTTTGTTGTTATAAGTTTCGTTGTTGTTTTCTTAAGAAGGATCCATATATGACTATGTGATAAGCTTCAATATTGTAAATCATAAATGAATATGTACAAGAGAATTCTGTCATTAATGAT
>JAKUCM010000444.1:0-21944 GCA_023374145.1 Lepidium sativum
TCCAATTCCTGTTTCTTCTTTGGAGCTCTCCTCCTCATCTTCCGATATTCTCTTCTTTCCGCAAAAACCCGACCCAACGGTTTCGAATTCAAAAGCTTCCATTGACCTCCGTTAATACGTAGGGAGTGGAATCTCCGGCGAAACATCGAAGAAAAATCCGACGAAGAAACATCGAACCGATTCGGTGTGGTCACAAGAGCACTTCTCGGGGAAGAAAGTAAAAAGTGAGGTTGGAGGAGACGGAGAGTGGCGCGTGAAATATCACGCGCTTCAGTAAAGCAGAAACGGTTATGGCGGAGGACTGGGCAGACTCGAGAGAGCATTGGAGACGGAGGAGTCTTAGAGATTACGGAGGCGAGGGAAGGAGGCTTCTCTGGAGTTTTGTCTAAAGGGTGGGAAATACAAACCAAATCGAACCGAGATTATTTACATCTGAACCGAATTGAGTTTTTATCTTGAACCCAATAGTATTTGGATTGCGACAAGCGTAGAATGTATGTCTTCTAAAAATACCAGAAAACACAACCGAAACCAATTTGACATAACACGTAGCCCTGGCCTCTGAATATTCAAGTCAGGTCCTTTAGGATCTGAATCTTTCGGGCCCGAAACATTTATATCTATATAAATTCAATTTAGTTCTGGATAGGTTCCATTTAGATTCGAATTAGTTTAGCATCAAATTTAAAAAACAATAAAATATCTAAATATCTGAAAAATATCCTTAAAATACCAAAAAAATATTTAAAACATATTTGAATACCTAAATTTTTTAAAAATATTTATAAAACCAAAAAAATACACATATAATACTAAAAAGTACCATAAAATTTGGTTTTTGGATATAAGTTCGGCTTCTGGTTTTCAGGTATATTTTGGTCCATATAAAGTGCTAGAAAAGATTGAGCTAATGGCCTACAAATTGCAGCTGCCAAAGAATTCTAGCATCCACTCTACATTCCATGTGTCGCAGCTCAAATTGTGCCTTCATATGCACTTATGTACAAAATTCCAGTTGTATTGACTTCTGATTTGGAGTGGTGTGTAGAGACTAATGCTGTGTCGAGCATTCGCAGAGGTAAAAATAGTAAGAGCCTTGAGGTGTTAATTAAGTGGAAATTATTGCCTGAGAAAACTCGTGAGAGTCAAACTCATGCATCATCAAATAGTTCCCAAGTTTCCACCTTAAGGACAAGATGAGTCTCTTATAGGAGGTATTGATAATTTAGCATACCTTTAGTTATGATGAAGAAAGAATAGAGATCATAGATGAAGTCATGAACCATTATCAAGAATGGCCAAGTATTAAAGATATTGTGTTCGAGAAAGAGTCTTTTAAATAAGCTTTAAGTAATACTCATGCGCCGAGGACAGGTAGTCCAGTGGTGTAATCACTTTACAAATCCTTAAGGCACCAGAGATTGAACCCCTTACCTGCAGTAGTAGGAGGAGATTTAAAAGTCAGTAGGCTAGTTGACAAAAAAAAAGGTAATACTCATGCATTTTTGGATATTCATATTCTTCCGCTTCTCATCTCTCTTTTTTTCTCGACTTCTTCTTCTTTCTCCTCTCGATTCTCTTATTCTTCTCTTCTTTTTCTTAAATATTATTTTCTATCAGTTGACAATAGCGTCAAAGCTATCAAATTGAAATTAACATGAATGTAATCGATCTGAGCCCAAACCGAGAAGCTATAGGTTCTTATAAGTTCCAAAAAACATTTACTTGAAAAACCCATAATTGATTGGAACCAACTCAAATTAGACTCAAAAACTTGAATGCCCAAAACTAATAAAATGATAGAGAGTATTAAAGCTATTATTTTAATATAATTTTTAAAATTTTAAAGTAAGGTGATTTACTCAAATACTTTAGAATTATAGGATAATGACTTAAATTCTCTAGAAGTATCCATAATTATTCAAATACTTTTATTTATAAAAAATTACCATTTTACCCTCTTGAGATGTGTAAACAAAAACATAATAATGAAAATGTCATTAATAAACCATGTCACGTCAGTGTGCGTTAATCGCGCCACGCCAAATTAAGCACAACCGAAGTCAACCAAGCTCCGCCAAAGTATGGCAGAGTTTGGCGGATCTTGGTTTTGCCATGATTTGATAGCGTGGCAGAGTTTGGCGAAGTATGGTTGAGCTTTCTTCGAGCAAACTTTACTAAGTTAACCAAGCTCACCAAAGATCCGCCAAAGTGTGGTAGAGTTTGGCGGAGCTTGGTTGAGCTTTCTTCAAGCAAGCTCAACAAAGCTCACCCAAGATCCACCAAAGTGTGGAAGAGTTTGGCGGAGCTTGGTTGAGTTTTCTTCGAGCAAACTCAACCAAGCTCAACCAAGATCCACCAAAGTGTTGTAGATTTCGACAGAGCTTGGTTTAGTGTGGTTGAGCTTACTTCATATAACCTAGTTTGTAGATACAAATGATGAATTTGTCCCTTAATAATTGCATCACTTACCTTTTATTTCTTTGTTAACTCTACACATATCACCATTGTTGCTCTGCCTCATTCCTTATCTTATCCTTTGAGATTAGTTTCTTGGTTTTGAGCTTATGGATCAAATTATTTTAGTTTGTAGGAGTTGGAAATCTGACTAAAATCATTGGTTCTTTGTAGTAGATACTTCTCATGATTGTAAAATCATGAAATTGAGTAAAGATATGTATTATGATGAGTTTGTGAGGATGGTGCATGAAGATTTTGATCTAAATCAACAAATCTTCAAGGTAGAACTGAGTTACATATCAAAAGAGCTCATGCACACACTACCACAAGATACACCTTCTATCTTCGTGACCAACGAGAGGCAATTGCGTGGGTATGTGCACCAATTTTGAAAAGAGTTAATTCGTCTTTGTGTGGAGATTTCAAAGAGATCTCATGTTTAGGTGAAACAAAGTGAAAGATTTGTGCCAAAATGTGAGCCTTCCTTTGAACGATTTGATTCAAAGTTTGGTATATTTAATTCAACGTGGGGTAGAGCTAGGCAGACTTTCAATTAAGAAGAGAAACATGTAAACTACGATGAAGAAGCAGAAATGAGATTCAACTACTGCGATGATGTAGATGGTGCAAGCTCTAGTGATGAAGACTTCATAAGTGTTCAAAGGAAGTGCAAAAAAGATGATAGGTAAACGTTTCCTCACAAGAAAAGAAAAAATTTGACATTTAATGATGAATACTTAGACCTCGAAATAAGGTCACTTCAATTAGTTGTTGGACAAATGTATCCCACAAAAGAGGATCTTGAGTCAAAATTGAAAACATTTTCTGTTTTACATAGGTTTGACTTTGATGTCGTATCATCAACGAGAATTTTACTGGTTGTTAGATGTTTGGTTCCAAACTGCACATGGAGAGTCTGAGCTTCACGCCACGATATTGAAAGTCCATATTTATATATTTGAGTATATTGTGGAGGACACATTTTCTTAGTTACGGAGAAGTCATCTCGGGCACGTCAATAATCTTGGTCGTTTATACGACATCATGTTACTCAATCACTGAACAAACATTATGGTTTGAAGGTACATATCTGTAGCTAAGCTAGGTAGAGTTTAAAACCTTTTGGTGTATCTTGGTAGATCTTGGTAGATCTAGGTAAGTTTGGAAGAGTTGGGTAGAATTAAGCTCAACCAAAGACAATTAAGATTCACCAGACTTTTAACTTAAGTTGAGTTTTAACTTTTCCTCTCTTTGTGAACATTGTACAGATCATGTACTAGAAAAGCACATCATACTTCAAGAGAAGCTTGGACTTTAGTTAGAGGTACTTCAGAAAATAGTTTTAGAGAACTTCCTACGTATTTATATAGGATAAGACGAGCAAATCCGGGAACACTTATCAAGCTGGAAAAGATAGGTTCAAGTTTCTATATCTTGCATCCGATGCAAGCATCATAGGATTTGTGTATATGAGGAAGGTTATTGTTGTGGATGGAACATTTTTACAAGGAAAATATAAAGGGACTCTACTCACGACAACAATGTAAAACAAGAATTTCAACATTTTCCCTATGGCTTTTGGTGTGGTTGAAACAGAAAATGATGAATCTTGGGAATGGTTTTTTAGACAACGCAACTGCTTTATTTTGGATGATCAAGAGTTGGACATCATTTCAGATAGGCATAGATCAATAACCAATTCAATAACAAAAATCTATACATTTTCCTCTCTGGGGGGTTTGCACTACCATCTATGAGAAATATTTTGTCAAATTTCAAAGGAGGAGAATCCTTTAAGCTATTTTTTAAGGCTGCAATTGCATACAGGCGGGATGAGTTTAATGCAATATTCGACCAAATAGAGAGACGAGATCGACGGTTGTATGAGTATTTGTCAAAGGAAGATGTTTGTTTGTGGAGTCGTGCACATTTTCCAGGGAATAAATACAATTTCACCGCGTCAGACATTACATAATCTATCAATCATGCGTTAGCTGAAGCGCAAACTTTCCTTATTTTGCAATTTTTAGATTCCATAAGGGCAATGTTAACAAGGTGGTTCTCAAAGAGGAGTGCAAAAGCGGTAATTACAACGACAATTCTCACACCAGTAATCGAAAAAAATCTTAAGGTATCACTTATTGCGGTTTGGTTGACTTTGGTAAAGTTTGGTTGAGCTTAATAGATTTTGGTTGAGTTTCGTAGAGTTTGGTTGAATTGTGCCACGTTAGTGCGCGCCAATCAAGTTACTTGTACCATGCATATGCCAAGTGTGTGATGCCAAGAGATGCAATACTTCCAATACCCAAAGAGGTTTCTGTTAAAGATTGTTTACCTCCTATTGTATGTAAACAACTGGGTAGATTTAAGAATTGGAAGATGAAAGATTTTTTTGTGTGCTCATTAGAGGCAAAATGCCCAAGGAAAGTGACTACTTGTTCGCGATGTAAATATGTGGAACATAACATTCGGACATGTAGAGCAGACGTCTAATCTTGAAAGTCTACCAAACTCCAGCATAGCTCAATCACCGACTTCAGGTATGAAAACCAAGCTTACTAAGCTCTACCAAACTATATTATCGATACTAAGTTAATCGATAAGACCGATATGGTAGAATATTGTATAACATATAGATTCCTACAAACCTATATTAAAAAAAAAGCAAGGAAAAGTATTTGCCATTCGTTGGTTATTAGGGGAATCCCGAAAACGTCTCGGTCAAAATATAACTTTCAAATTAATTAAGCTTGGAAGAGTTATATCTACCATTTCGAACTAAGCTCAACCAAGATCAACCATAGCTTCACAATTGTGTGGTTGATCTTAGTTGAGCTTAGAAAACAAATAAACTCAGCCACGTAGAGTTAAGCTTTACCAAGATCAACCATAACTCAAACATCTATGTGGTTGATCTTGGTTGAGCTTGGAATGGTGATATCCAAGTCAACCAAGATCAACCAAGATCCGCCAAAGTGTGGCAGAGTTTGGCGGAGGTTGGTTGAGCTTACTTCGACCAAACTCTAGATACGTACATTTGGAGCAAATACACAGTTAATTAAAGCAGATACACAGTTAATTGAAGCAAATACACAGTTAATTGAAGCATATACAAAGTTAATTGAAGTCATATACAAAGTTAATTGAAGCAATATACAAAGTTAATGAATGTAAATACATAGTTAACTGAAGCAAATCACAGTTAATTGAAGCAAATACAAAGTTAATTTAAGTCATATATAAAGTTAATTTAAGTCATATACAAAGTAAATTACTTAAACTTTTAAAACAACCCTTGTGACACGGTAATGAGTACCACCTTATCAACATTTTAACCGCAGATAAGGATCTGTGTATGAAATAGTCTCTAGAAGCGGAAGCTCATCCATGACCTCAAGGGCGAATTTAAGGCGGAGAAACGAGACAAACTTATCATCTAATCCCCTAAATCTATGTCCAAGGGCTAAACACTCAATAAACTTGAGGAAGTAAATGCCACAGTCGCCCGATTGGTAGTTCATCGGGGTCCCTTTCACCCTAGTGACAGTGAAAGCCCTCACCTTAGTCTATTTTCGTATCTCTGGAGCTGACATGGTCTTGCACATATATGGTATCATCCTCGCGTACAGCCTGCTTGCATAAAAAACCAAGGTCAACCAAGAATAACCAAACTTAATCAAACAATTTATTGAAGTCAACCAAGATCAACCATACTTCACAGAGTCTATCAATTTTTGAAGTCAACCAAGATCAACCAAGATCTCCAACGCTACCCCATGTACATTGTCGATGTTATGAGCAACGTACAACATATCCACATCTCGATACCACTGCTCGTTCGTTGGGCACCATATAGGGGCTCTACCGGTATACATCTGGTGCATAAAATCTTCAAACATATAATTCTGCAGGTTTACTGTGAATGACTCGTACTTCGAACACTAGTTAACACATAGAGAAAGGTCAAGGAACGATATCCGATCACTCTTTTACGGAGTTAGAGTCTGCATATGTCTTCTACAAAACATATTCACAGTGCTAGTTATATGTTGCAAAGTAAATATAACTTATTAGCACAACCAAAGTATGTGAAACTCAACCAAAGTCAACCAAAGTCTATATAGAAAAAGGAATTTACCTGATCCATTAACCATCTATACTAGTCTTGTGGCCACATATGTCTAGGCATTAGCAACTGATAATAGAACTAAGCTAAATGACTCATGTCAGCCACCGAGTTATCCCTATAAGTGTCAGTGGTTAGCAAACATCAAACACCAAAATAGTAAATAAAATGTGAGTCATATAAGGGATTTACATTTCGCGTCTGACTAGACTACGTAGGCGTTTCAATTTGGACTTTTGTACTGGTCCAAATGGATCATATGACTTAGGCACTATGTTGTTCTCTATGAGGCGCCTAACCACAGAGCTTCCTTCAAATGGTGATTTCTGAATTCAAACCAAACTAAAGTTAAAACTAATTTCTACCAAACCAAATATCAACCAAGGTCAACTAAGTTCAAGCAAGGTCAACTAAGTTCAAGCAAGGTCAACTAAGGTTAACCAAGGTCTACCACACTAGTGTTAAGCTCTAATAAACTATATGGTTCGCATCGAGTGTACGTGGTCTTGATGCCTTGGGTAGCACGTCCTCCATATATATCAAATCGTTGCCTTGAGCGATTACTTTGTGCAAAATTTAATATTCACCTTCTCCAACTTGTATTGTCTTCTCTTGTGTTAACCCCAAATCTAAAGTAGGACTTTGTGATGGAGTTTGCAACATATTACTAACCTCAGGGATCCCAACAATTTTCAACGCGGGAACAAATGGTCAGACGTTTCTTGCTCCTCAAACATCCATTCCTTCTGCAAGCAAAAGGGAAACAATGTAAGCACAACCAAAATCCACCAAAGATATACCAACAATACCAAACAACCTTTTGATCTACCAATAAGTAAATTCATCACAGATTAAGTAAATAAACCAAAGTCAATCAAACTAAACCACACGTTACAAATCAAAATATACTATATTCGCCAACGTCAACCAAACTAAACCACATGTTACAAATCAAAATATACTATATCCACCAAAGTCAGCCAAATCCGCCAACGTCAGCCAAACTAAAGTTACAAATAAAAATATACTACATCTGCCAAAGTCAGCCAAGGTAAACCACTTATCAGTACATTGTTAGAGGGTGTTAATGCTGGGGAAGGTTGTGATGTTTGCTGCTCTTCAGATATCCTTTCCTTCTGGAAAGAAAACGTAGTATAATTAGTACAACTCTATTAGCTCATACATAGTTTCATTATTCATGTCTCTTAGTTCATATACATAGTTAGAACAATACAATATTATAGTCACAAAATAACAAAGTCTGTGGTTGAACTAAGCAAATTTTGGTTGAGTTTGGTTTATTGTACTTGATTATTGTATGCATATCAACAAAGTCAACCAAACTCTGCCACAAAGTTTACAAAGTCTCCACCACAATATACATAATTGATTATTTGAAACTTAGTCCTTCTTATAATCAAGTACACTTTTACGTACCATTTTTTAAGAATTTGAGACTTCACCACCTTCATCTCGGGTCTCACTTCCATGAGACTGACTTTCATTCACAGCAGACTTCTTAGGCTCTTCTGATGTCATCACCACCTCTGATGATCTTGACTCCTCTGATGATCTTGACTTCATTGATCAAATTCTGTTGCGATATGGCTTCCTCACGTTTATGAAGCCGCCCATCCATCATCACTTGGTCTATTCTTTGCTCCTCCAGCCTTGCAAGCCGTTATGACATGTTGATTTGATCAAATCTCATCACGTCAAAAACCTGCTTCATGAACTGAAGGATGTCTAGCATAATCTTCTTCGATTCCCCTTTTTATTTGGCCTCAAACTCCTTCCTTTATTTCTTCCCCAATCTTTCTTTTTTTTCATATCTTTTGGCCACTTTCTGAAATTCTGCCAAAGTCATATCAGAATCCTTTACAATATCGGAATCGTGAGCCTTATTTTAATCAATATATACCTTCTTCTCAACCACCTTCTTAGCACTCTTAGCTTTCTTAGAACTTATGAGCTCTCTTTGTAACTCATCGGCGTTCCTTTTTGTAGAGGCTGGGATAACCCAAAACATCTCATCTAATGTCCCATCTAGAATGTCTCTGATCATTCTGTCAACTTTAGGATACCGATATTCTTTAGTAGGCTACTCAGGGTATATGTCACCATAAGGCTTTTGGATAAGATGCACCACATTCACCTACAAAGTCAGCCAAAGTAACCACACGTTACAAAAGGTAGCCACATTACATCTACCAAAGTCAGCCAAACTAAACAACATGTTGAATCAAAGATATATTATATCCTCCAAAGTCAGCCAAACTAAGCCACACGTTAAATCAAAGCCAGTCAATGGCTTAAGCTTACCTTGTCGTTGTCAGATGTCATCTTATCAGAGTTGAAAACATCCTCAATATCTATACGACGACAACTACGCGTAGTCCATTGCAAAAGTGGAATATGGCCAGCTATTTTACATCCACACATTACTCCTAGATGTGGGATAAACACCCATATTATAAGCACATGCGCAAAGCCATGCACACTCAACCTCTTAGTTGTCGTTGTGGCACCATATATCAACTTCAAGAGGGTTTAAAATGCTACTCTCCCCCAAGGATCCCTCTCAAATCTCTCCGGATACATCACCAATTTAGCATAGAAAACTGGGATCCTACTATTCTGGTACAAACCAAAAACTACAGTATATAACACCACCAGCAACCCCACCATCTTCCTCTTGGCAAGAGACCAATCCTTGCATCCCTTTAATACCTCTTCAAGCTCTGCTCATGTTGGAACATCATTGTGGTCTAAACCCATGCCAGCCCATAAGTCTTCTGAAGCTAAATTTGCATCATTAGCTTCAGGTAACCCACAATTCATCTGCGTGATGTGGTGAAACTCATGCAAAGAAAAGCTGATTGGCCGACCATCGACCAACACCCACTCCTCATTCACATTAGGTGTATGAAGCATATTACCAAACAAGTGTTGCACATGTTTGGTGCTCCATGAGCCGACAAACTACAGTATAATCCCAAGTTGAGAATTCTTTTCTATCTCATCGTAAGCATCAACGCCAATAAGACTCCTCATCTTTACTTCAAGTTTCAGTAGTGGGTGATGGGTCTGCCAAACTATAAACCAATGTCTGCTAAAAGAAACAAAGTCGACGACACTATAAACTCACTCAACCAAAGTCTACCGGTAAGGTTACATGAACGCTACCAAAGACGAAGGAGACGAAGTAAAAAACGTAAAAAAAATCAAACTTTCGAAAATTTCTAAACCTAGAAAAAAGTAGTAACAAATGTAGTTTGAAATCGAACATTTGAGCGTTCGAAATCCATAAACATATGTTATATTACCTTCAATGAACTAAACCTAGTTGAGAAACAAGAAAAAATGTGGAATTTAAGAGAAGAAATTCTCAGAAGAAGGAGACGAATGAGAAGAAGGAGGATGAAGATGACGAAGACGATGAAGAAGATGAAGAGAAAGACGAAGTAGAGGTTGAGAAGACGATAGACTACAGAAGTTAGAAATGAAGAAATAAGAAGTGTAACTGTTGAACTTATTTATTTATTTTTTATTTTTTTTTTAAGTGACACTTTGTAAATAAAAAAATTTATGTCTTTCATAATATTTCTTACGTTTTTTTGAATTTTTGAAAATTATTTCAATAATTACCAGTTTCAGTCATTTATTCTTTAAAGTAACACAATCAACCATTATAAAATTGACATAGTAACGGCTATGATAAAAATGTGAACATGACTCAAAATATTAGAGAGATGTATAAAATAAGATATTTCTTTTATTCGAGTTTAGAAAATATAAATTCTAACTATTACATAACGTATAACTGTATGCAAGGGATAAAGTCCACTCATAAAGTTGGTACATGACATGAGTATTGAAAACGTTTGCATTGTCATTTTGACGGACGTTATTCATAACAGTCTTTCTTGGACAAGATTATTATTATTATTTATGCGTTATGTTTTTATTATATTTTGTTGTTTAGTTAAAAACTTTTATTGGAAAATTGAATAGAAAAAATTATTGAAAAAGAAAAAGAGTATGATGTCGCAAACTCTCCGGTTTATATCTTTCCGCTACAATTGAAAGTTTTAAAAGATTTTAGGGAGTTAATTTTGCGTTAATTTATCGGGTCTAGTTTTTGAAAAGAAAATATAGTTTGATAAATTAGGTATATAAACTTTAGTAAAAGATAATTTCGACGTAAGGAAAAATTTGAGTCCATATAAACATAAATTTGAGTCCATATAAATACAAATTTGAGTCCATATAAAGATAAATTTTCACTGAACCAGAAAAACACAAATTTTACTCACGTCTCTCCTCCACCTTCGTTAGCCCTTCGCTTTCTCCATCTCTCTCTTTCCTTTGAATCAGTCAAAATTGGTTTTGATCCCTTCTCATGTTCTCTGTCCTTTATCTTCCTTTGACTCTCTTTTGAAATTCTTCTGCTCGCTTTCTCTATCCATCGATTTAGGGTTTTCGATTTCGTTTTCGAGCTTTTCCCTCTTCTTCTCTCTCGTTCTCTCTCCTTTTCCTTTTCCAATTTCCCCCTCCATGACTCCAATTCTTGTTAGATTTCGGAATTATCATGACCTGGGTGCTTAATTAAATCGAAATAGATATATTTTTGTGCTGTTGTGCTTCGAAGTCTAGGGTTTTATTTACCATGGTGGGTACTCAACGCTCGGACGATGGCTCAACACCATCGGTTAAAGCTATTAAGAGCTACGGAATCACGAAGCCACTTTCTCTTTCTGGGCCTTCTGCGGCTGATGTTAAGCGTAATTTGGAACTGGAAAAGGTACTAGCTTTGTGTTTTTGATTTTACGATGATAAATTTTTGCATCGCCGAAAAATGTGATTTTGACATAAGTTTTGTCTTATTCCAAGTTTCTGGTTGATGAGGGGCTCTACGAGAGCAAGGAAGAAACCATGCGGAGAGAGGAAGTTCTGGGACGCATTGATCAGGTGATATAAGCGTTTTCTGTTTACTGCTTTCTCATGCTTATTATGCTAAGACTAATTCTCTCATGCTTACTGCTTTATCTTAATTATATAGCAGCTTTTCAAAATTATTGGAGCATATACCTATGGCCATATTGGTCTAGTTTTGTTAACAGTACTAGGTTTTTCTATCTAACATATCTTCTTCCGCAAACGTCTTTTGTATAGATTGTAAAGCATTGGGTGAAACAGTTAACTCGTCAGAGGGGTTATACGGATCAGATGGTGGAGGATGCAAATGCTGTCATTTTCACTTTTGGATCTTACCGCCTTGGAGTAAGTGCATTAAAGTTTAAGCTCAGCTGCATCTAATGTGTTTGGCGAAAGGTTATGGCTTACTTGGATATAATATTTTCCTTGAGCCTTGCAAAAACTCTATAAGTATCACTGGAATCAAGAGAAGCAGCATTGTCTTCGCCTCTTTATTACAAATGTTTGAGGGTGGAAAAGTTTAATACGTTGACTTGCAGGTACATGGACCTGGAGCTGATATTGATACTTTGTGTGTTGGCCCATCTTATGTTAACCGAGAGGTAACTCTTGAATCACGTCTTACCAATGTAAGGTTCCAGCATATAGTATAAGTTTCTAATAAATCACTTTTACAGGAGGATTTCTTCATCATCTTGCATGAAATATTGGCTGAGATGGAAGAAGTGACTGAACTTCAACCTGTTACTGATGCCTATGTCCCAGTCATGAAGTTTAAGTTCCAAGGAATATCAGTTGATCTTCTCTATGCTAGCATATCACTTCTAGTTGTGCCACAGGTAATAACATATGTAGCCATTTTCAGTTTCTGTTGTAACTGAAGGGGTGAATAGGGATCTTTGTGTTATATTTGAGTACTGAGCTGAGCTGAGCTCTCGCCAAAGTTTATAATTTATTGCTGAGTGAAATCCTTTTTTCTGTATTGATTTGTTATTAGGATGTGGATATCTCCAACTCTTCTGTGCTGTGTGATGTGGATGCACAAACTGTCCGTAGTCTTAATGGTTGTAGAGTTGCTGATCAGATTCTTAAACTGGTTCCAAATTCTGAGGTAAACTCGTTGAATACCAGCTTTTTTTTTTGTCATAAATTTATGAATCTTGCAAGCCTTATATGATGTTATGTCAAATGTAGCACTTCCGAACAACATTAAGATGCCTGAAGTACTGGGCTAAGAAGCGTGGGGTCTATTCAAATGTAAGGTGGTTTCTTTCTGAAAATTACATTTGTTGACAGTATTTTTATGTTCAAGCTTGTCATCTCTATAATTTGAGCAGGTTACTGGATTTCTTGGTGGTGTAAACTGGGCACTTCTTGTCGCACGCCTTTGCCAGCTTTATCCAAATGCTATTCCTAGTATGTTGGTTTCTCGATTTTTTAGAGTATATACACAATGGCGCTGGCCGAATCCAGTCATGCTTTGTGCAATTGAAGAGGATGAGCTTGGATTTCCTGTCTGGGACCCACGAAAAAATCATCGTGATCGCTATCATCTTATGCCAATAATAACTCCTGCATACCCGTGCATGAATTCTAGCTACAACGTCTCTCAAAGCACTCTTCGTGTTATGACAGAACAATTCCAGTTTGGTAACAAGATCTGTCAGGTTAACGAGCAAATAACCCAATTTTCTTTATGAACTATTTACATAGGATTTTGTTGTTAAGTATCATTTTATATGCAGGAGATCGAGTTAAATAAACAACACTGGGGATCCTTATTTGAGCAGTATATGTTCTTTGAGGCATATAAAAACTACCTTCAGGTTGATGTTATAGCAGTAGATGCAGAAGATTTATTGGCTTGGAAGGGTTGGGTGGAGTCACGGTTCAGGCAGCTAACCTTGAAGGTGGATAGCATTATGTTCAGATAACTTTCGTCAGTATACTTTTTGCGTCTTCAAATTGTTCTCTAATATTTTATAGGTAGTAAAAGAAATGATTGAAGGGTTCTTGTTTACCTCTTTTTAATCCAATAATACAGGTAGAAAGAGACACAAACGGGATGTTAATGTGCCATCCTCAACCAAATGAGTATGTGGACACTTCCAAGCAGTTTCAACATTGTGCCTTTTTCATGGGCTTGCAGAAGGCAGAAGGATTTGGTGGCCAAGAATGTCAACAGTTCGATATACGTGGAACTGTGGATGAGTTCAGGCAAGATGTAAACATGTATATGTTTTGGAGACCTGGGATGGATGTGTTTGTTTCTCATGTTCGAAGACGGCAGCTTCCATCTTTTGTTTTCCCAAATGGATATATAAGGCCTCGGCAATCAAAGCACCAGATTCAACAAGGCAGAGAACCTGGTGAGGAGGGCGTTGGTTCTCTGTCTGCTTCTATGGAAAGACATGCAAAGAGAAAGAACGACAATGAAACTATGAATACCAGGTCAGAGAGACCTGAGAAGCGTGCATCTCTTAGTCCACATAGCCTGGATGCAGGTTCTCCTGACAGTAGTGCTATCACTACTGGTGGGACTCCTCAGTCTGGTGTGTCATGTCCTAGAGCTGAATGCTTAGTAACTAGTGATGCTGTTTGCAAAATCAGAAGTCTTACTAATGTGGAAGTTGAGGCTGAAAATGTTATCAGTAAAGGCGCAGAACTCATGAAGTCTTCTCAATACAAGTATGACTCTGTTAGTGAACAAATATTGGAAGTAGATAGTAGGGCACTAGTTCAAGGTTATTATGACCTGGCTGACCCTGTAGGAAAGCATGTGGGAACAGACCCTAGTGCTTTGCCAGCATGTGAAAGTCGGCAGAATGAAATAAAAGGGCGTAATTTGGTGTCTGAATCTGTTAATGACACTGCACAACATTGTCCAAGGGAACTAAATCTGAAAGAGGATGTTGATAAAGTTGATGACAGGGAATTTAAATCAGAAGTTGCTGATGGGGTTTTGAGGAATGGATACTGTGGGCAGAACCTTGAGGTGAGTTTTTCTTGATTGGTGATTATGGTATAAGAACCATAACACAATGAAAAAAAATGTCTTGAATGTATTGGGTATTGTGATCATGGTTTGTTACAGGGTTTTCTGACTGCTGCAAATTTGGATTCGGCTGTGGAGCATACAAACTTGCATTCCAACGGATTGTTCAGAAGTGACTTGCCAGAAGAACTTCAGGTTTTTTATTCTTGGCAAGTTGGGTTTCTGATACTTATTAAGTTTGATTGAATTCATGTCATGTCATCTGTACGTTTTTCACAATTGGTAGCT
Organism: Lepidium sativum; assembly: GCA_023374145.1. NCBI lineage: Eukaryota > Viridiplantae > Streptophyta > Magnoliopsida > Brassicales > Brassicaceae > Lepidium > Lepidium sativum. Next base: position 14,808 of record JAKUCM010000444.1, read on the forward strand.
GGTTTTCGAGATTTATTTTCCATTGATGTCATTAATTTATACTTATAGTTTGTGAGTGTCACACCCACTGCATGACATGTTGAAGGGTGATCTTGTGGTTTACTTAGAATCCAGAAACATGAGGTAACGAGCTTAAATTAGTCTGTGCTAGTTTATATGCAAAGCATGTCTACCTTTTGCTTCAGTGTATGCTCTCTTCACTTCCTGAGAATGGTTTAATCTGCTACAGATTTGCGTTGCAGTATGTTGTTTTCGCTTCTGCATACATCATATCTAGTGCATCTATATATATATATATATATATATTTGACCTGTCCTGCACTGCTATGCATCATTATGTATTTTTCCTTCCTTTTTCACTATTTTCCATTGAGACTAGATTGTGTTTATCTTTCCATCGGATTACTCACTTCTGAAATCTCTACTTTTTTGTAATTTTATTTTGCTGTAGTCAAATCCTTTGCTCAGCGGGATGGGAAGATGAAATGAGGTCAGAATCTATGCAAAATGCACTGATGAGGCATGTGTTTCTGCAACTCATAACTGGTTTGTACCAATCTTGATCTCTTTGTACTCTTGTTTTTGTTTTCTTGGTACTTCTTACAGCAGCAGAAGGTTGAGCTTGATATCCATAGTGTGAGCGAGGTCTCAGCAACTGAAATAAGAATAAAAGGAATGAAGAAAAACACAAAAATAAATAACAAGGGTCAGAGCAACCTAACGTTTGCTTTGGACGACTGCTTCGGAACTCTGAGACACTATTGGTAAGTTCAACTAAATATGAAAACTAAGTAAAAAGGAAAAAAGAAATTAGTCTGAAAAAAAATCCGAAAAAACAGAAAATTAAAAGAAAAATATAATGTTGAAAATTTCTTGATGGGATTGTGAGTATCCAAACTCTGGGAAGAGTGAGCTCGAATGAACGAGTTTGGAAAGGAGAAGCCTTGCATTGTTCGAGACTTCGGTCTAGGATGATGGGAAAGTGGGGATGTGGAGCTGTGCTGGTTCAATGCTTTTGTCTGAAAGTTAGAAAGACTAAACCAATGAGATCACTATAGAGCAAGGCAAGTGGATGAGACTTATTGTATCTATTTGCCTTTCCAGGTTATTTCAGATTATTTCAGATTGTTTCTCTCAGGTTTGGGACCTTGTAAACGTTATATGTGCATAAAAATGACATTTCTGTTTTTATCATTGCTGCTCACTCACGGGTTTACTTACTTGAGTCTGCCCTAAGTTTTATATATACAATTTTAGTTATATAAAGTGATGAACCAAAAGTGGAAGACAATAAAGTGATTGGAATCATCCGAATACGTCTTGGTTCTGTAATTTTGAAACATCGTTAATTTTTATTTTTTTTTGTCAACGGCAGTTTATATTGGGTCATAACTGGCCGGTCCAATAGCCAAATTCATACATAGTGTAGGCAGGAGAACTCGATCACGGGTTATGCAAATGCGCTTCCTTAAATGGACTTACTGCCTGCCAATAGGCTAGATGCCATTTGCAAACATCGTTAGTTATTATTGCAATATATATATATATATATATGAATAACTCAAGAATCAATAAATATGTTCGCAAATGTAAACTTCATACTTTTTCCTCTTTTAACTTCAAAAACGCCAACCTGCAAATATCAGTTGGTTCTATCTCTTTGGATAGAATCCCATAGCTTGGTATACATTGCGCATTGTAATATCTGCTAACTCCGTGGCTCTCTCTGCACCTTCAGACAATACTTTGTCCAAATACACTGGATCTGCAGTTATATCTTGATAACGAGCCTGATGAAGAAAAACAGACACAAAACCAAATATCTTACAACATGCATTTGATTACTTAATAATACGTTAAGATGAAATGGTACAAAACGGAAAATATTGGATTGATTGAATGTTTTTTACAGACCTGGATTGGACTCAGATGTTCGATCAAAGCATCTGCAAGGAGAGGCTTAAATGTACCCCAGCTCAAATCTTTGCATTCTTCTATCACTTCCTGCAACCAATTAGAAATATGTTCACCGGGTCACATCAAGTAATCATTGTGGCGAAAAGAATAAGTAACGTGTGGAATCATCTCCGTGATATAAATCTTTATAGAGTCAAACCTCTTTTGTCTTGCCCGAAACAATCTGATACATGGAGAGGAGATTGTTGCACTCTGGTCTCTCAGCATTGTCAAATTCAAGGCTGTTGAAACAACAAGAACCAGAAACTTTTTGTATAGATGTCTCAATTTTTAACAAGAAAAACAACAAAATTGTGCATTGCAAGGAAATTTTAATCGACACAATCATTGCTCACCCTGCAAATGAATCTGTCTTGCACCGTTTTATTTTGTCTGCAATCAACTACACAATTTTCAAAATAGGAGAGATGAGAAATGGATTCTGTGGCTGAAGAACACATAACCAACACGACACATAATTCTATAGAAGTTATGTTTATTAATCACTAGGCAAGCAAAACTTAATGAGCTCTCTCAAGAAGATATGGCACATGAAGAATATGCTGTGGATTTTTTGGCATCCGGCAGCAGTTCTCACCAAAAATAATAGCTTTCATAGGAAAGGTCAAACTACTCGTGCTCTGAGAAAATGCTATTTCAAATGCTGTTTGGTTCACTTTACTTACATCCTTTGAGTCAAGGAGATTGATCCGGGACTGATCAGAAAGTGCAGACTTGGACATCTAAAAGGTTACATGACAGTAAACGTTAAGCAATGAGTAGGAGATTTCTCTGAATCATCTGATGAAAGCAATGAGCTAAAGTAACTGAGACAAGACACCTTAGAGTAAGTGTCACTGTAAACATTCTACCTTGGAAAGACCATCAGTGAGAGACATAACGCGGGCTCCAGCTTTGGGTATGAGTGGTTCTGGTATCTACAAACAGGATAAATTCGAACAACAATTAATCATCTGTTGTAAACCTACAAAGCCACACAAGGAGGATAGACAAAGCATTTTGAAAGTCTCACCTTAAAGAGCGAACCACCGCGCCTGGAAATGAAAATCGGCCAATGTTATATGGATGAGACAAATGAAGACAAAATTAAGCCATTTAGAAATATGAAAAACATATATCATAAGGACTTGTTTTAATGGTTAACATACTAAATGCACAAAGCGAAATTCTATACCCTCCAAGCTTCTTCCACTTCCTTCCACCATATAAATTATTCACACGCTGTGCAATTTCTCGGGAAAGTTCTAGGTGCTGCTTCTGGTCCTCACCAACAGGGACAAAATCCGACTACAGAGGAATGTGGCAGTGTGTCAGAATCAAGAAAATTCAGCAACATTCTCATCTCGCTTGCAATCAGCAGGTATTTACATGCAGTTCTCAACTGGACAACGTAACAATCCCAAATATGGTTGCTAAAACAATCTTACATGAGCTTAGCTATATAAGATCACTATATTACTTGTGAATTCCTACTTCATTACAATCATTGCAGGTCACACTGAACTACTTTAAAGCATTACCTGATACAAGAGGATATCAGCAGCCATCAGATCAGGATAAATTAACAAAGCTACACTAGCATTCTCACCTCCCTGCGAAAAAGGATGAAAACAAAATCAGTAAACAGAATCCTATATTTGAACAATCACATACAAGACACAGCTATTCAACTATTAATATAAGGTATAGCTGACTTTGCTGTTCTTATGCCTAATCCAATAAACAAACCTTAGAATTTATCAGGTATTTTCCCTTATGTAGATATGAAAGCACAGAGTGATGAAAGAGAATAATGTGTATAGACCATGAAGAAAACATTTACGTACTGTACCTCCTTGCGTGATTTTTCTTTGAATTGAATCATTTTCTGTAACCAACCAATAGGTGTGGATGAACATAAAAGCCACATTAACTCCATATGAGCACGGACATGAGATTGCACAAATACTGAAGCCTTAGAATCGTCTATACCACATGCTAGATAAAGTGCTGCAGTATCCCTAGTTGCCTTTCCTAGTTGTTGTGTATCATATGGTAGTGTTATCTACATAGGTCAAGAAAGATGTATATATAGTTACTGCAAAAGAAACACAGGAAATGTTACATAAACAAAGTTTTGAATAATGAGTACCGCGTGAAGGTCTACGATAAAAAAGAGTGTCTCATATGTATCCTGCAAACATATAAACAAAACGCCTGAAAAATAAAAAAGAAAGATAAATTTTGTAGCAACCAGCAAAGATAAAGCTGAATCCTTTTTCTTAAATTCTTCAAATTTACAACAAAGAATCTAAATTGAGAAATGTAGCAGATGTCTCATACTTCTTATTGACTGAATAGACACAATTTATCTAAATTTTAGTTTTACAATGAAAGATTAAGATACATACATTGGTGAATCTGAAATTGATGATGAGTACATATATTTGGATCATTATAAAAGAAAGAACCTGAAGATCGACCCAGTTTTTGATAGCACCAAGATAGTTTCCTATATGAATTGATCCTGTAGGCTGGACTCCAGAGACTACACGTTTTCTGCTAACAGGAGAGTTACAATTAATCCGATGACAAAGATGTGAATCAAAGAATGCAGAGACAAAGCAATTGCAACTAGAAGCAGACCAAAGTCAAACAGTGCAGAAACCAAGCAATTGCAACTAGAAGCAGACTAAAGTCAAAACCTTTACCGTACAGAAGGAGAAGTTTCCTCCGTTGCGGTGGAACAACAACATCGGAACCCTTTTCCAGTGAACGGAATCGGAGAATAAGAGCCGGAAAAAGTGGTAGACTTTGTGAGAATTCTACTGTTGTATCCGAGACGAGAGAACCTAAAGATCACAAAATGTAGAATCAATTGAAGGGGCGAAATTGAGAGAGTCAAAAGAGAGTGTGGGTAGTAGTCAAGTACCTGGAGGAAGAGAGGATGAGGAAGTGGGAGAGAGTCGTATGCGCCATTCTTCGTGGTCTTTAACTCTTTGACGAACTCGGATTGGGTTTTTATGTTCACGCGGCCACAACACAACAGACCTCAAAAAAGTTTCAATTTTGCAACTAGCCCGGTGCGATTCGGCTATCATATGGGGTCGGTTTGGATTATTCAAGTTATAAGTTATTCGGTAAAATAATTTAGTTATTAAATTAATTCTGAATCTATATCAAATTGGATCGGATTTTAATCAGTTTTAGATTTTTTTGGTTAACAAGTTATATTGATTAAAATTTTAAATTTTAAAAACTGATAAATTAGATATTATAGAATTCAACCAGTTGAATTTAATTATATTAGTCAAAATAGAGTTACATGCAACTAATAAACTAATGTTAGTTGCTCAAATAGATTTAAAACTAACTACATTATATATATATATATATATATATTATATATAATTACATATATAATCGGCTTATTCGGGTTGTTCGAATCATACGGACAAAACCCAACCCGAACCCGAATTTGTTGGATTCTTCAGAACTATTCCCAATTGGATAATTAGGATTATTCAAAATGTTACCATATTATATTATCTGGGTTTGGATCGATTCATATTGATTTGGATAACCCAAACTCAACATGGCTATTTGCAACCTCTCCAAGCAAAAAAACAAATTACTCACTTTAACCAATCTGCTTTTTTCCAAACTAACCAATTTACTTAATTTTTTCGTGAATTCCTGATGGAGAAGATACTGTGTATGATGTTTTCTGTAAAAATAATCAATTAATTCCTTAAATTTTGTAATTTTGTAAGATAATACTGTTTTATTCCCAATAAATTAGTATCATTAAACTAGGAGTTCAAAATTACATCAACGATAAATAAATTGTACTCTGATACAAGCAATGATCCAAATAGACGTAAATATAAGATAAATTGCATCATGGCATAGTAACTCAAACACATATGAGCTCTTGGATAAAAGTTGGAGATATATTCTTGTTTCGAAAGAAGGTCGTAAAATACTCTTGATTTTGTCGCCGAAAAAGGCACTCGAATACTTTGAAAAGCTTTTCGAAAACCAGGTTCGAGTGGAGCTTTGAAATAGTTTCTCTATAATAGAGGAAACTTGTGGTAACAAACTCTCTGTTTTGGAAAAAATTGCTTCTAATAGTCTCGTAGAAAACGTTAAATTAACATATGGTCTTCTAACAATATATATATTAATGCTAAATTTCTTACGGCCCATAGAGCTTTGTCCTCAAAAGCCCATATCCATATAAACTTTAGGGAAATAAATTTAGAATACCTTAACTTTTAAAAATAGGCCCACCAATACGGCCCACAAACAAGCCAATTAAAGCTTGGGCATGCCGAAAACTCTTACTTTGACAACAACATCGCTAACTGGAGAAGCGGGTCATCGGAGCTTTGCCACAAATCTAAGGAAGATCCTCTACTATTAGAGGATAAGCAGGAATCAGTGAAAGAGATGACTCCATCGGAGCCAACGATGAGAGTGTAAGATTTGCGGAATCATTTAGAGAGTATTTGTGAAGATTAGTGTGAAAAAGATTGTATATATATTCTTGTCTTTAAAAATCATGTTACAATGACTATTTATAGAAGAGACAAAAGGAAGAAGACCCTAGATTTAGTCACATGCTCTTCCTCAACATGAGAACAAATTTCCTCGGATCCACAAGTCGTAGAAAGAGACTTGTCCTAGCCTCAACCCGAGAGAAAAGCTAATCATGTCTGGTCCAAGGTTCCAACGGTCTTCTTCAGCTTCAACGGTCGGATTGGGACTCTTAGGGGGACCACCAAGTTGAACCCTAGTTTCGCCCCTAACGGTTCCGTTCGAGTCTCGAAGATATTTCAAAAATATCGAATGATTGACTTTTCGTCGTCGACCGTTGACCAATCTGAAGGTCCGAGAGATGCATCATGTGGTACGTGAATCCTCGGCCTTTGATACGTTTGGAACACATACTGCAGTACGTGGATCCTCGGCCTTCGGTACGTCCCGAACACGTTCTGCGGTACGTGGATCCTCGACATTCGGTACGAGGGGAAAACGTACTACGGTACGTGGGTCCTCGGTCCAGTTGCTTCCCGCGGTATGTATGCCTCGGCCCATTTTCTTCCCGCGATACATGGATCCTTGATACGACTACTTCCTGCGGTATGTGTGCCTCGACCCGTGTGCTTCCCCTCTCTC
>JAKUCM010000445.1:0-26410 GCA_023374145.1 Lepidium sativum
TATATAATTCTCACTCTTTTATACTTTTCTAGGAAAAAATATTTCATAATTGTCATTAAAATCTTATTTGTGACTTTCCAAGGAAATGTTGTCATTTGAAAAAGTGTCCAACTGTTTTTGTTGCTTAGGCATTCTGGTTTAAAAATCTTAGCTTTCGGATTTATTCATGAAGCCATTTACTCTTTGTGAGAAGTAAGTAATATATTGTATCCTACAATATATATCACACATCCACACATAATGATGACATGATCATAAAACATATATATGCTTTTCTACATGTTTTCTCAATCAAGAATTCTCAAAAGATTAATAAAGTATAAAAGCCTTTAAGATGTACAAGAATAAGATGTTACCATTTTTCAAAGGAAATACATGCTTGATGATTTCCAATTCTTTTCTTCCCATATATCATCTAGGACAATCAAAGAAATACTAGATTCCAACAGTTGTAAGAGTTTGTCTTGAAGCTCCTCTTCAGTCATAGTTGAGTCTTGTTGATCATCATGTTTGAACTAAGCTTTTTAAAGATTGTCTCCCAAACATAAAAGGTTGGTCACCATTTCATGATTGAGAACATGTTGAGCTAATGTAGTTTTACCAATACCACCCATCCCATTTATAGAAACTAAATGGATGTTATTTTACTATGGTGTTGTTCTTTTCGTGGTCGCTGGCGACAGCGACAGCGACCATCGACCACTTTTCAGTTTTATGTTCTTTTAGTGATCGCTGCGATCAGTCGTTGCGACTGGTCGCTGTGTTATTCTTTTCACAGTCGCTGGCGACCAGCGACCAGTTTCAGCGACTGTCGCTGTGTTGTTCTTTTCATAGTCGCTGGCGACCAGCGACCAGTCGTTGCTGTGCTGTTCTTTTTATAATCGCTGGCAACCAGCGACTGTCGTTGTGTTGTTCTTTTTACAGTCGCTGGCGATCAGCGATTATTTTATAATATTTTTTTTAAACTTATAAATTAACATAATATATAATAAAAATCAATATGTAAACAAATATATCACAATAAAAAAATATGTATAACAATTTCAAAAAAAATTAATAATGAAACTTAGAATGTAATAACGTAGAATGTAATAACAATTTCAAAAAAAAGATAAATTAAAAATTTAATTTAAAAATAAACGTAGAATGTAATAACGTAGAACATATTTATTAAATGATGTGTATATTCAATATTATCATACAGAAAATTAATCCTAAAAAGTTATTAATATAACTAATAGTATTTATATTTATTAAATGATGTTAAATGTAAAACACTGTTATATTTGTTCAACGTAAAACTTATATCATCAGAAATAATTCACTAAAAAGATATAACATAATAACACAAGGATTCAGTTCCTCAACGACAACTCGAGATTAAGTGCAAATAAGATGCAAGCTAACATAACAAAAGTTTTAATAAGGTAATCGGCGTCCTCTTCCAATTTCATATGTGAGTGTGTCTCGCAATCCTTCAATAGCTCTATCACCTGTCGGCTCATATGTAGTATGTTCATCATCATCATCATCATCATCATTATCATCATCACCTCCTTCATTACCATGAGTCTGATAATATTCCACTGTCTGCCAATGTAAGAAGTCACGATCCTCTCTATGTGAATCACGAACAAAGTTATGCAGTGCCATAGTTGCAGTTACAATCTTTATCCATCTCGCCAAATCATATTTTGGATGCTTACGGTCTAAAATTCTCCATTACTGATCTCAAACCTGAATGCTTCCGGTTGAACATCTCTCGCATGTTTGATGGTGGCCCTCCTCTAAAAAACTGATCAAGGTGATATCTAAACCTACGATGCGGACCAAGATACCCTGTTCTTGTGGGATAACCAGAATCAACCAAAAAATATTTTCCATTTGGCGGATGTGGAAAAGAAGCTTCGTTTTTGGCACAATGAGTCAAAACCTTTGTATCGTGAGCTCTGCCTGGAACACCTACATATGCATATATGAAATTCATCTCGAAGTTACATATAGCGAGAACATTAATTGTAGGCTCTGATTTTCTACCTCTGTAAGCTTCTGCGTTTCTACTAATAATGCGAACTAGGATGTGTGTTCCATCAAGTGCTCCAGTACAATCCCTAAAGTATGGCCAATATCGAGTATCATCCCTCAAACATGGGCTTACCCTTGTGAACTCTCCTTCTACTGGTTTTATTGAATCTGCTGCATACCTGAGGACAACACTCAAAACCTCATCGAACTTTCTTTTTACTGTATTCAGAGCTCGTTGATATCTCTGAGCTATACTCCTCATTGTCTTATCCTGACCAACTACTTCAAGAAACATTGCGACTCCCTCTTCAAGATAGACATTGTGAGTCTCATGTAAACCATACTGTGTCTTTAGCATCCTACACAATGCTTCAAATGTCCTCTGGTTCATTCGTGTAATATCATAACACTGCTGATCGGATCCATACATAAGTTGTTGAACATGACACCATCCCGCACTTCGGTCAGTTCTATGGACTAATCTCTCAGTGTTAACCATACTTAACAAAATTTCCTCATCATCATGAACATCATCATCATCATTTAAGATCCATCTAATCATCTGCAACACCATAATAAACAATTCTAAAATATTAAGCAACGAGAAAATACCGTAAAATGTCGTAATTTACCTCAATAAAGTCATTTAGATAATCAAAGTAATACTAAAATAGTCATTAAAAAACACAAAAGTCAATGGTCATTATCTAAAAACAAAGCTACTAGACTATCAATCATCAAGATTCACCCCAATCATACTCTCTAGATATGAGATCCAGTCTTCTGGAGTAGTAAATGCTACAAGACCCTGTCGGCTTACTACATCTGATAAGAGAAACCTAAGAGATGCCCGGTAGAAAGGTGACCACTTTCTTATTCCAGGCAATCCGCTCAAAATATCTACTACTCGTGATACTTTAAAGCTGTCCTCTTCTTGTTGTCGCTCCATTATCTGTTCCATTATCTCATTCTTCCGCGCAAGAATGGCAGTCCGAGCAGCACAAGTCTCATTGACCATGTCAATATCCTTACGCTTTCTTTTTGACCCTGAGCTTTCACCTCTACTCTGTGTTGCTGATTGTAGTGGCTGTCCCATATCGTTGCCAAAAGATTCAACTTCTTCATCATTTTTTGTGCCCACCCTAGAATCTAAACTGAATTCTCCTTGCTAAGCGCTCCAACCTTCTGCTCCAGTGATACAAACAACACCAAACTCCTCTTCGTATACATCCATGTTGGGAATCAGCTTGTTTTTGTACTTCCTAGCATCTGGCCATTCCTATAAGCATTACAAAATAAGTTTTTCATTAGAAAACAATTCAGAATTAAATGTGAAACAAGATATATAATTAAAAATGTACTAACCTTTATTCGCTCATTCCACCAATCATCAGACATCTCTAATCTTCCCATAGCATCATAATCGAGACCAGTTCTATTATGTATTAACTTCTTCACTCTTTGGTAAAGCGTTCTACAAACATCATACTTATTCTTAAACTTTTCCCAAACATACTTTTTCCCGAATTTCTCTTCAAACTTTAATATGATTGAGTCTTTTGCAACCAAATTCAATCCTACCTTAGTTTTGTTCCCTTTTCTTTTTTCATCCATACACAATTGGAGGAAATAGCGACATTCCTCATCCATCCAGTTCTAAATTCAATAAAAACATACAAATTCATTCACATTACATTTTCTATATAGTAAAAAAAAATCACTTACATCATCCGTGTTCATCTTATCCAAACACAAAAGACCCGAATAAGTGATGGAGTGCCTTGATGGTCCTCTGTGTATAAAGCTTATCAACTGCATGAGAAGAGAAACCAAAAAAATATGTTTAACAAATAAAGAGAAGAAGACCATAGTAAGAGCAACACAAACAATGTTGTTTTATCGTCAGGAGCGACCACAGAGTAAGAAAAGAGGTATTGCAAAAACATAAACAAGGGTTAAATGTTATTAAAACGCTTATAAATTCAACTAACATATATACAAAAGCAACAAAGTTCATGATTCCGAGAAGGTGTTTTCTTGTATGCAGAGAGATTCGAGCAGGACTAGAAAAACATTTACCCGAGACAATGAAAAATGAAAACTTAGACCAAAGTGCAAACTAAAATGTTTGAAACTTGTACTAAGTCTAGAGATTTGTAACGATACTGAATATCATAGGAAACAACAAGCAAGAAGTGAGAAAAATGAACAAATTTCTTGGTCTGAAAATATCAGGTTCAGATAGAAACATACAAATAATTGAGAATCAGTCAAACATCACTCCCACATACCGCAACAGCAGAAATAGGAGTTGTAATTCTGCTTATTGCTTCCAAACCCTCTTTGCTAAGCTGAAGCTTTGTATGACCCGGAGCAGGTTCGACAATAGGAAAACTGCATAAGCAACAAGGACCAATTGGTTTTAATGGGACCAATAAAAGATTTCTATTTCCGATCACAATTAATCAATCATCAAAAGCTAAAAAAAACATGATTTGCAGTAACAAGACTTTTTGCAACAATGTGGCTATAACAAACATAAAACTTGACAATACATTATCAAGAAGATTCATAGGTTCTGATGTACATAAGATAAAAAACACTTATTTCCATCAAACTGCAATGAAATAAAATCATAGGTTCAATTATCAGTCTACATAATGAGATTCCCATTGCTACAACTACAAGAAGCTGTACGATGGTCCAAAAACGAGAAAGAAAACTTTAAATCCAAATCGTGGATTAGATGTTAGATGTTAAACATGTGATAACGAGTACTTATCCTCTCTAATTTCCAAAATACACTCTTACAATAGCCCAACACTAAAATCTCTCCCTTAGCTATAACTCAATATCCCCTTCTCGTCTAAAATCAAACATCAAAACCCAAAAAATTAAAACCAACATTTTCTCATGTTTGACAAAAAGACATCAATGAAAGTATAAATAAAGCTTTTGGTCTGTTGGTATAACCTAAAAACAAAAGATTTTTACAGGTTTATCAACAAGTAACTAAGGTCCCACATATTTTGTCTTATTCTCTACCAAGTAACGTCAATTCAGTATTTTCCAAGGTCAATTACTTACCTGAGCCAAAGAGAGTGTTTCAGGATGGAACTAAGGCGGAGGATGCTCAAAGACTGCCTCTTGGAAGATTCCAGTTCATGTTCCTCAAGAAGATGAAGGTAAGTATTCTGTATTGAAGAACAAATTATACTGAGAAGTTTATAGAATTCAGAATTGCTACAACAAATTTACAATAACTCAGACTCAAACTAGACGATTGAGTTTCTAAAATTGCAGGACAATATAGCCAAATTCTGGAAAGAGTGCAAAAATCTTTTTTTAAAATCAAAAACAACAAAATACAAGCCAGTGATGCAGAGTCTAATCCTAACAAGATCAATGTCTCGCCAATTCCAGATATAAATTATTATTGCATCGAGAATTTTTTGTAAAGGTAAAGAAGTCTGCTAAAATTGGGTACAATACCTTCTGGGTGCTGACGAACCTGAAAAATCTTGAACAGGAGGCTTCCCTTCTCTCGATTTAAGAGCCAATCTGAGAGGATACCTCAGTTTCAATGGTGATTGAGTTTCCTGTTAAAAAAAATTCCGCGAAAGCAAAAATCAGAACAGAAAATTTTACAAAACTGAAACGATAAGTGAGATTCAGAGAGAAGGAATTGAAGAATTAAACATGAAGATTTACCAGAAGCAGCAGAGCTCACAAAAGCATGAAAGAGCAAATATTTCCAAATCTATCACAACAATAGTTTCTTATGCAAAGCTTCCGACAAACCCACCGGTCAATTTTGAGTTTTGTTCAACACCATGAAAACGATTTTAGAGAAAGAGAAATGATGGAGAGAGACCAGACAAGAAGAAGAGCTCTAGATACAAAAACTTAAGAAAAATTCATTACCAAAGGTTTGTAACGATTACAGAGAGAAACAAGAGAGAATCTCATAAAGCTTTGTGACGATTTGGAGTTGAAGGAGGCGATTTCGTTTCTGAGACTTCGATGTTTTCGATTTTTTTTTCGAGACTTCAATTTCTTCGATTTAGGAAAGAAATATTTTACAGTCGCTGGTCGCTAAAAAAAATCGCTAAAAAAATTAGCGACTTGAAATCATAATTGCTGGTCGCTGGCGACGGTCGCTGCGATTGATCGCTGGACCAGTGACTGCGAAAAGAACATAATTCAGTCACTGTCACTGGTCGCTGTCGCCAGCGACCGCGAAAAGAACAAGACCTTAATCAAATAGCCAACCAGCTCCTTAACATTCTCCTCAAACCCAACAAAATCGTTTTCAATTATATCATGCATGTGTGTCGAAAGTAATTCCTCTCACGTGTTCCACACAACTTTTTACCAATTTATTTGCATGTTTCTTTGCATCTTCATCTTCTAAAAAAGACATAAGGAACTCAAAAGTAATTTCTCTGACTGAGTTGATTATTCACTCCCTTAATTCAGTCGCACAATAAGGTCCCAAAACTTTAATCAACTGCAAACGACAAAAGTGACTCAGCTACAACTTCCTAATTAACAAAGAAATGAAACTAGTTATTAAAACTAACAAAATAAAGGTTCATTATGACTTCACAATTCAGATAATTGTGCAAAATTTACAAAATAAAATATGGTATTCGGATGGAATATATCAAATATGCATTGTTCTACAGAGATAACGCTAATATTACTATCAATAAATATATATTATTAATGGCGGATCCATAAATTTTTTACATGGGTCAAGATCTTTTTTCGAATATATAATATAGTTTATTAAGAAAACATACCATAATTTTCAAAAGAATAAAATAAAAACTCACTAACATATTTAGAAATATAGCTCAAATGAGTTAAAAGAGAGATTTGATCCACGATTTGGGGTGTCAAATATACTTAAAGGAATCAAATATGCTGGAAGCTTTCTTAACGTTTGACTGATTTAAATTGTTTTTATTTTTTAGAGGCATCATGTGATCCCAAAATTGCAAGTGGGTCCATCCAATTAGATAGATGTACAAAAAATGAGAGAAAATGCTACATCATTACCATTAGCACGACGATGATGGCTCCAATAGCACCAACGTTGACTCCCTTTGTCTTTTCCCTACAGTTAGAGCTTTTGTTTTTAGATATGATGTAGTTGACGATCCATTCTCCAGATATGTGTATCTCTTAATGTGCTTCACCATCATCGGATCGGACAAACTCTTCAACTGAGGACAATTACCAAAGTCTAGAGAATCGTATATGTACGTGTCTTTATGCATACGTCCATGTTTTTTGTGTATATCCATAAAACATACATATATGTCCTTGCTTGATATGTCTTATTATTAACATAATTTTCATTATATTTTTGCATTATTTTCATTCACATAGTTTGCATTTAGTATCATTTTATATCACATTGTGTATAATTCATGCATTAGTGTTCTTATCTCATGCATTTGCATATTTTCTTGATTTAGAGTCTTTTTAGGTAATTGGAGACATGAACTTGGAGGTTTGGAGCTTATGACATATATCATGCAAGTATAGGATTGGATTAGATAAAGGATGGACAAAAGAATATTCTGGATAGAGCTTGGACATTTGATCGATGGCCACAGTCGATAAAAACAAGCGCAAGATGCGACCTCGACCAAACGGTCAACGGCCATGATCCGATGGACGAGACACACGATCCTTCACGTCCTGCGACTTCACCTTGACCACCAGTCCGATCTGACGGGATGGAAATGTCTGATGCTTCACGTCCCGAGACATCTCGACCGGATGTTTGATGGTCTCATATGATGCCTTCATGGGAGACACCCCACCTCGACCCATGACCACACAAAGACCCATTTTGGCACTTCACAAGATTTTTGGTCAAATCCAGTTTAATCTGGTTTGACTTGATTTATTTTTAATAGCTTTTAACCCTAATCCCAAGGGTATTAATAATACATGTAAGCAGATTTTAGACGAAGCTAAGCCTCTATTTCCAATTAATGGTCTAATTTTCCTAAGTTTTCTCTTGTTTTTGTGAAGAACACATTTGAGAGAGATTTGAGAAAAAACCTTGAGACCTTTTGGATGATCCTTTCTTTGATAATTTCTTTAATCTGTTGAAGAATCTCTTTGCTATTTTTTTTTTTAATATGTTCATCATGTTTATTGTTCTATATTTCTATTTTACTAGGTGTGGGTAGTTTCATATAATGGTTTTAGGATTTGGCAAGATCTAGAGTTGTATTATTGTTCATTGATGTTTACCTTGTTTGATTCCTTCTATTTAGGTGTTCACAATGCTTGATTTATCTTGATCACATGAGAATGATGCTAGGAATTTTGTCACAAACAAGAGAGAGAGGGTTTTTCTTCTTAGGTGTTTTTCTTCATAGAAAGATTGATGAATTCTTTCCTTCATAGTTACATGATTAGTTAAATTCGAACTCTACTAAAAAAATTGTAAAGAGTTGACATTTAACTATTTCACATAAAATATTTCTCTGAATTACAATCTGTATAAGACATTTTTATTTTAGTCCGTCGCATTTTTTTGTATATTACTTGGCAGGATACTCGATAGAAATATTAATATGAAATGCCATCTTTTTGGAAAAATTATCCCGTATGCCACCGTTTTCATCTCTTATTTTTAGCCCCTTTCTTTGTATTAAAAGACGATTATACCAACCAATTTTAATCTGCTCTTGTATTTTTAGTTGTATTTATTTGTGGTCCCATTGTACTTCATTTCCATAGTAGGCTACTTCAAATGGAGGGCTTGAATTTGAATCTTGGATTCAACAGTTGAACCTCTTTAATAGACTTGTTGAATAAACAAAATGCTGAGCTGAAATTTCATGGTGTTGGATACATTCACCACCCATTGAATGAAAAAAAAACCCAAATATTCATTTAGAGGAGGGGACAGGAAAATGGTTAATTTGGGAGCTAGAGCGAGCAATGAGATGACGATGATTGATGCGGCAGAGAAGGGTTCTCCGCCTGGAATTCATGCGGATTAAGCAAAGGAAATGTGTACATCTTGTATAGGTGAAGCGTACGAAATAGCGATGACTGAGGTGGTTGGGATATCTCCTTTGGTGGCAGAGGTAAACCCCCCAACGGCGGTGAATAATCCACAAGTGGTTCATGGGTAGCAACCGTGACATATACCAACCAGTTGAAGTCATGGGTAGATACCGTGACATATACAAATCATGGAGAAGTGATTGTCCTGGAGCTAGCTCTGGAGGAAGATTTTGGGATTTCACATTTCAAGGTTAAGTATCCTAATGGTGTAAAAGGAGAATTGTGATTCTTCATAGTGGAGCATGAAGTTCTTGAAGCTATGAATTGTTAAGAATGAATTATGTGGTTAAGATGTAACCAACAAGGGTCACATGATCACCCTACAAAATTGTAGTTGTTGGAGCTAAAGGAGGAGTGGTCTTCTTTACACTTTTAAGAGGAGCCTCAATGTGTTACTTCTTCAAGTAACTTAGAGTCACATGTGCATATACTCACATTTTTAATATATATGTGTTTGTATAGGTTAGATTTACACCCCTTTGTCTATATATATATATATATATATATATTTGTAAAAACAACATTACTTCTTAAGAAAGAGAAACCTCTTTGATAAAGAGGTTTTTACGGTGTTTTCTCAAATACCAAACTTTCTATTTAATCAATTGTAGTACAGTATGGTGTCAATCCAATGGGAGAGTAACTAGCAATCAAGATATAATCTACTTATTCTAATCTAAGCCAGATTCGGTTTAGCGAGTGGTGATCTATCTTAGGTGACAACGAAATCTTAAAACAAATTGCTAAAAACAAAACAAAGTATTTAGAATGTAAAAACAGAGCATTTAAAGGTAAAGCAATAGTAAAACTAATAATGAAGTGCAGTAAGAAATCTCAACCTAAAGCAGAGTATTAAAATCACGAAAGTTCAATAGAGGAAAAACGGGTTCTCGAGGTTTAGGATCAATGATTAGGGTATTCCTAGGGGTTCCAGATTTATCTATCAACCTATTTAGATGACCTCTAAGCAAGGAATCACAAAGTAATCACATTCGCTCTCGCGCAATGGGACCTCTCCTAAAAGACAACCTGACTTGACTCTCGCCCAACGATTGGAAATTCAAGAGGCCTTAAGTATGGACCTTACAAAGCCTAATAACACCCTAGACAATCAATCTCTTGAGCTAGGAAGATGCTATCTTAATTTAAGCATGTTCAAGTGATTCCCCAAACGCCTCTCGGGGGGGATTCACCAAGAGATCGGATTTCAATTGATCAGAAAAAAACAAGCATTAAGAACACTTAAATTAAAGAGATCTAAGACTTTAATTAAACATAAACAAATCTGGAAATAGCTAAGTTTTCCCCTAATCTCACCCTTTACTCAAGAACCCTAGACTAACTTATTCAGAATTCATGAAATAAAACATAGACTTAAAATCAAAAATCAATTGCATAAAACTTAAGAAAAATTCGTAAATGCCTTTGTAAATATAAGACTCGAAATTTTGCTAGAAAAGATTGTATATTGATAGTAGAAATTCTAGTACAATTTATAGATCAAAAGATCTTAAAGGAAAAGGAAAAATACTTAAAGAGAAAAAGGGAAAAATTCCCTAGAAAGAAAAATGGGAAATTCCTTTAAAAAGTTAAAAAGGAAATTTCCTTAAGAAAGAAAAAGAAAATAGAAAAAGAACTAAAAGATAATTGGGCTTGCACAAAGGGGTTTTGATGGGCCTTTTTCGCAGAGAAGCCCAAAGAGTCAATCTTTGTCCAAAGTCTTAGTTCTGGCCCGTAAAGTCACTCGAGTAAGTGATGGTCGAGTGTCATGCTCGAGTGTCAGAGACTCGAGTGCCAAATCTTCTAGTTCGCATCCTGAACTTCAACCTTAGGCCAGATGATTCCTCATTGGTCTTCTTGTAATCCGAAATACTCCGTGATAAGCTCCAAAAAGTACCTAAAAATCCCTTTCATGCAATGTATGCAATGCCCAACACTAATAATGCAGATTATGCTAAAAAGAACCTAAAACAATGATAACAATGCAAGTATGAATACAAAACATGCTAAATAATGGTCATAAAATGTGGTAAAATGCAGACACATCACTCTTCTACTCAATACTCCTTTATTCTCTAGTTTTTATGCCTCTCAATCTTCATTCTCTTCTCTAAATCTCTCAATATCTTGAATTTATTCTCTTAAAACTCACATGGTATCAGGGCCAAATTCATTTAAGGCTAGTTTTTACTCTTACTAAGGTCCTAATATCTCTCTTTTTCGAAAAATCCTCCATTGTTGTTCTTGAAGTTTTTTCTCGGACCATTGGGTAAAAGAGTGCATCTTCAAAAAACAATGGAAAACTTG
Organism: Lepidium sativum; assembly: GCA_023374145.1. Taxonomy (NCBI): domain Eukaryota; kingdom Viridiplantae; phylum Streptophyta; class Magnoliopsida; order Brassicales; family Brassicaceae; genus Lepidium; species Lepidium sativum. The sequence goes on from JAKUCM010000445.1 coordinate 11,434, forward strand.
AAGGTGTTAATTACCTCTTCTGGTCAAGAACTATCACAATTATCTTAAAAAGTAGAGGGCTTTGGGCACACATTGAAGAAGGAGCTCCAAGGAAGGCGGTTTTGGTTAGTTTGAAAGCCGAGGGCTTTAGTCTTAAGTTACAGCTGGAGAAGATGAAGCAAAGTAGTACCAAGAGGATCTAATTGATTTAGTCATTATCCAAAGCTCGCTTGATCCATCCATTCGAAAAGCCTATTCTCATTGTAAGAATGCTAAGGAACTTTGGGACTCTCTAAAACAGGTATATGGAAATCTCTCCAAGATTAGTCGAGTCTATGAAGTTAAAAAGTCTATCAACAACCTCAAGCAAGAAGGTATGGAGTTTATTCAATGGTTTGGGAAGCATAGATCTTTTTGGGCCGAACTTGAGATGTTTAGGTCATTTACGGTGGATCCAATAATTCTTCATAGAGACTTGAGCAAGACAAGGTATTTGGAATGATGATGAACTTGAACCCAGCTTATGGAGACTTGATTTGTCACCTATTTAGACAAGATAAGCTTCCAAATTTAGATGAAGCTTGTGGTTTAGTACAAAGAGAACAAGGTTCTAAAAATCTATTCGGTGTAAAGGGGGAGGTTATCAAGGTCAACAAGGCTTCATACCAATAGTAGGAGAGGAATACATTCATGTATGATCACTGTAAGCGCAAAAGACACATAAAAAATCGATGTTAGACACTTCATCCTCACTTGAAGCCAAACCGCGGTGAAAAGGCCAAAGTGAACATGGCAAATGAAGGGATAACTCAAGGCAGCTCGGACTCAACCTCTAATGGTACAACTATGGCAGCTACTCAAGGGGATTATGTGACGAGAGCTGACCTTAATGAGCTCATCAAATCAATCAATGCTTTAAAGGAGTTCGATAACTCTGTTTATGTTTCAAAAATTACAAAATCATTAGTAGTAGATTTTGGAGCATCTCATGAAATGATTAGTAATAGGAGTTTATTAGGAGATATCAGACCTGCCCTAGGGAATGTTGTGATAGCTAATGGTTAACATGTTCCCATTGAAGCAATAGGCAATTTATGATTATTTGATAAGAATTCAAATGTCTTTTATATGCCTACATTTAAATTGAACTTGTTAAGTGTGTATAAGGCAGTAAATGACTTTAAATGTAAAGCCATATTCGATCCTAACAAGGTTTATTTTCAGGATATTAAGAGTGATCGGATTCTTGGAGAAAGAATAACCAAAGATGGATTATACTTGTTGGATGACATCAAGAAAATCCTAGTTTATCTTTCAATGAAATCTTATCTAGTTCTTATTCCTCTAATGCTTTCACTTATAGTTGTAGTCTTGAACAAGATAAGTTGTGGCATGCTCGTTTGGGAGATCGACATTCTCATGCTTTAAATATATTATTACCGAATGTTTTATTTAAAAATGATTCTTGTGAAGCTTGAATCCTTGGTAAACATTGCAAATCTATTTTTCCTAAATCCAAAATTGTTTATGAAAATTGTTTTGAACTTGTTCACTCGGATGTGTGGTCATCTCCATATGAATCTAGAAAAGGACATAAATATTTTGTAACATTAATTGATGAAAAATTGAAATTTACTTGGATAACCTGTTACCAACTAAAGATCGAGTTTTGGAAGCATTCATTAACTTCCAAACTTATGTTGTTAATCAATACAAAGCAAATATCAAAATCCTAAGGTCCCATAATGGAGGAGAATACATGAGCAGTGCATTTCAACAATTCCTTGTGAAAAATGTCATCATCCATCAAACGACTTGCCCATATACTCCACAACAAAATGGAGTTTCTGAACGCAAGTATCGACATCTTATGAAAGTTGCTAGGACGATGATGTTTCATAAATATGTTCCTAACCATTTTTGGGGTGATCAGTTGTCTCCGCGTGTTATCTAATTAACCAAATTCCTACCCGAGTACTCCATGATGTGTCTCCATTTGAGGTATTGAACAAAACGAAACCAATCATTCATCATTGACGTGTGTGTTTTGTCCTTATCCCAGGAGAAAAAGAAACAAACTCAAGGCCAAGAGTATTAGTGGCATGTTCATTGGATATTCCATCACACGAAAAGGGTACAAATGCTACAGACCGAAAACACGCAGAGTTATGGTGTCCAAGAGTGTCAATTTTATAGACAAAAAAGGATTTCACGATGCTATAGATTGGATTATTCTACAAGACATCACCCGCAACATTTTCGATCCGGCAGTGGGGCTTCTAAATGTTTTAGAAAGGATTGGGCCGAAGATAGACAAGACCACAAGTCAACTACCATGTATTGCACGTTCCTTGAAGGCAATCTAGTGAATTGGAAAATCAAGAAGCAAATAGTTGTGTCTTATTCAAGTGTCGAAGCCGAGTATTGAGGTATGCCGAAGCTCACAGATAAACTCATATAGTTGAAGGCCTTGCTTAAGGATTTGGGAGTTGAATAACAAGAGCCAATTACGATGCACTGTGATAACCAAGCCGTCATTCACATTGCATATAAATCAGTGTTTCATGAAAGAAACAAACACATCAAGGTGGATTGTCATAAGGTTAGAGAAACGATTGAACAAGGTGTGATCTTACCATGCTATACAAAAAGCTCGGATACACTAACCGACATATTCATTAAAGCCGCAAGTTTCAAGGTGTGTGATTCCGTATACACAAAAGTCAGATTGGTGGATATGTCCAAACTGTGACCATGATCCATACTCTTTTTCCGTTTGTCGATTTTGTCCCAATGGATTTCTTCACTAAGGTTTTTAATGAGGTGCGGAGTCATAACTTTCAATCTTGATCAATAATTATACACATTATGGATTCAAGTTTGAGAGGGAGTGTTGAACTTAATTAAGTAACTACTTAGTTAAAAATGATTCATGAGGTTACAATGTAACCAACAAAAGTCACATGATCACCCTAAGACATTGCAGCTATTGGAGCTAAAAGAGGAGTGGTCTCCTTTACACTTTCAAGAGGAGCCTTAATGTGTTACTACTTCAAGTAACTTAGAGTCACCTGTGCATATACTCACATTTTCAAAATATATGTGTTTTTATAGGTTAGATTTACATTCATTTTTCTATATATATCTTTTGTAAACACAACATTACTTCTTAAGAAAGACAAACCTCTTCTCCTGAATACTCCCTAATTCTCTAGTTTTCATACCTCTCAATCTTCATTCTCTTCTCAAAATCTCTCAATCTCTTGAATCCATTCTCTTAAAAATCACATGATACAGAAGCATGCCTTGGACGAAATGGCCCTGCTGATTGACCTATGTCCCTTTCCAAAGTTGTTATCCTTCTGTTCAGCTCCTCATTCTCTCTTCTCCTAGCCTCATCACTAGCAACCAGCTTCTTGACCTTTTTCATGAGCCAGTTGTTCATCTTCTGCAAGAGGCCAATATGCTTATGCGCTTCTTTCATTGGGGCTCCTTGTCGTGGTGGCATAGTGAATTCTTCGAAGCAGTATGTCTCGGGATCTATCTCGTCACTGTCTGTAGGTGATGAAGGTGGTGGAGGACCGTTGGGATCGTACATGGCTTCCAATGGTGGGTTGAAGTCCGTGTTCTGCTCCATTCTTATTGATGTATACTCTCCGTTGGGAAAAAGCAGAAAGGCATTTGGCCTAAGTAGTTGATTGAACGAATAGACATGCTTACCTTGCACCATTGTAGTGGATAGGAACATACACCTCCTCAAATGATCGATATCCATGTACAAAGGTTCTATGCACTCTTCCTCATTGATAGCTACTCCACACCTTTCCAGAATGCAAGTCATGAGACCCCCGTTGGTTATTTTTTAATCACGTCCACCAGACCTGTTATCCCTTGCCCAATCTCGATATGTGACAAATGTGGACAGTCCACAGTTCTGCAGCATCAGATCCACATCCCTAGTCAACTCCATAGTAGTTAATGCCTCCTTGCATGGATAGCGGGTTCCTACAAAATCCATCATTCCCAGATCGTTAAGAACTCTTTCCGCGTTGTGTTTCTTCTTAAGTTTTTTCTCTCTCATCCTAGCCAGAATGATCTCCCTTGCCTCATCAGCTTCTTGGTCCCCATACCCAGCGCCATGGAGCAACTCTGCCATGAGATCTGCTTCGATGTCCTCCTCCACATGTTCCAATGCAGGATCATCCTCATCCATGTATTCTATCTCTTCCTCAGACTCACTAGCTGATCGGATCACCAACCTTCTTCTTTCCTTTTTGTCAGGTTTAGGTCTGCTCCTGGAAGACTCTCCTTGTTGAGGTTGGTTTCTGAACTTGGCGTTGTTTTTGGCCCTAAGTCGGAGGAGGCGTGCGTGGTTAGCTTTTCGGTTAGACATGGTGGTAATTCGCCGGAAAAGGAGGAGGAATCAGACGCTCGATCGGTAAGTGGTCGGCCGTTACTTCTGTGCAGCAGAATGAGCAGTTCTTGGCAAGAGGAAACCTTTGAAACCTTCTTCACTCGGCTCACCAGAAAACTTCTGCAAAAGAGAGAGAAAAACTAGATAGAGAGTTTAGGGAGTTAAAAATAAAGGGAATCTTTTCAAATCTTTTCAAATTTGAAATTTAAATTAGGATCAAATCAAATTTTTCAAATTTAATATAAAATATATTGCATTAAAGAAAGATTTAATCCTCTTTTCCTCTTTTTGCGTAGTTAATGTCTCTCGTTTTGAAGCTTTTGGCATGTATTGGTGTGCATGTCTATGATTTGACAAGGGAGTGGGACACTCGAACCTCACGCTTGACCAGACGTGGTCGAGTGTCAGTCTGTCACATGACACATTTGGGATTGCCTTCCAACTGCGCTCGTTTATAGTCTCGAGCTTGAGTCCCTCATATTCATTGGAGATGGGGTGGCTCATCGAGAAGAACCGAAGTTCACTTGGGAATCGTGCAGTCAGCCAAGTATGGCTTAACTCTGTGGCTAATAATTGTAAACTCTTCTCCTTTGTTGTTGGTCAAGGTAACAGCTCCATAGGGCAGAACGTGTAGTACCTGAAATAGACAAGACCACTTCGATCTAAGTTTACCCGAAACAGCTTGAGCCTAGAGTTAAAGGGAAGCACATGATCACCAGCTGTGATTGTTTTTGACTAAATCTTCTTGTCATGAGCTGCTTTGGTGTGATCCTTATATGCCTTAGAGCTATGATATGCCTCAGGTCTGATCTCATCTAGTTCATGCAAATCCGTTTGTCTCTTTTTTTTGGGCTGTCTTGAAATCAAAATTCAGAAGCTTGGTTGCCCAAATCGACTTGTACTCGTGCTCAACTCGCAAATGACATGATTTCCCATAGAGTAGCTGAAAAGGCGTTCTCCCAATAAGTGTATTAAAAGCCATCCTATAGGCCCAAAGAGTATCGTCCAATCTGGCGGCCCAATCACGCTTAGATATCCCAACTACCTTCATTAGAATAGACTAAATCTGTCTATAAGACACCTCAACCGGCCTACTGATATGGAGATGATATAGAGTTGCCACCTTGTGTCTAACCCCATGTTTCTTAAGCAAGCTCTCAAAAACTTGGTTGATGAAATGGGATCCTCCATCACTAATCACAACTCTTGGCACTCTGAATCTGGGAAATATGATGTGCTTGAATAGCTTCAGTACCATTTTTGCATTATTTGTGGGGCAGGCAATGGCTTCCACCTACTTAGAAACATAATCCACAACAACCAGAATGTAGCTGTTCCCCAAAGATGGCGGGTTAAAAGGTCCCATGAAATCAATTCCCCAGCAGTCACACACTTCTATCTCCAAGATAGGATTCTGAGGCATCTCATTCCTCTTGCCTATACTGCCCATCCTTTGACAAGGGTCACATCTAGATATAAACTCTTGGCAATCTCTAAAGATGGATGACCACCATAATCCGGATTGAAGAATCTTTTGTGCTGTCTTGAACGTTGCAAACTGACCACCATATGTTGATTCATGACAATGTTTTAATATCCCTTTAACTTCCTCCTCTGACACACATCTTGAAAAGCCCATCAGATCCTTTCTTGTCGAGATATGGTTCATCGAAGAAATACTGCTTGACATCCCTGAAGAATTTATTTCTTTGGTAGGAGTTCAAAGTCTTAGGTAGTTCCCCTCCTACCAAAAAGTTCACTAGATTGGCATACTCTGGCAAGCAAGTCCCACCAATTTTAAACCAATCGAAAAAAACGATCTTGCTAGTAAGCGGACGCTCGAACTTATGGTGGTCGAGCGTCGAGGTCGAGTGTCTGATGGAGAAGCTCAAAAAAATTTCTTCTAGCATATCGTCGTCTATTGGTAGGGATCCTTTCACCTGCATCATAGACAGATGATCCGCAACACCGTTTTCTACCACAGGCTTGTTTACCACTTCCATATCGACCTAAGCAATCTAGGCTTAGCATCCTTCTTCTTCATTAAGTACCTCAAAGTTGCATGGTCTGTATGTACTATGACTTTTGACCCAACCAAATAAGACCTGAACTTCTCAAAGGCAAACACCACTGCGAGTAATTCCTTCTTTGTTGTGGCATACTTCACTTGGGCCATCCAGTGTTCTACTAGCATAGTATATAACAGTGAGTTTCTTATCCTTCATTTATCCCAGGACTGCTCTAACAACATAATCACTAGCGTCACACATTATCTCAAAAAGGAGAGTCCAATCCGGTGCTTAAACAATAGGTGTTGTCACTAAGGCTTCTTTAAGCTCCAGAATAGCTTTAAGAAAGTCTTCATCAAATATGAACTTTGTTTCTTACAGAGGAGACGGGTCAGAGGTCTAGCTGTGTTAGAAAAGTCCTTAATGAAGCGTGTGTAGAACCCCGCATGTCCCAAGAAACTTCGGACATCCTTAACTGTTTTGGGTGGCTATAACTAAACCATCCCCTCTATCTTGGCTTTGTCAAACTTGATGCCTTTCTCTAATATCTTATGACCCAAGACGATACCCTCTCGCACCATGAAGTGGCAGTTTTCGCAATTGAGCGCAAGGTCTGTTTCAACGCACCTAGATAAAACCCTAAACAAATTCGACAAACAAGAGTAGAAAGAAGAGTCATAGACAGAGAAGTCATCCATGAACACCTCAACCATCTCCTCAATCAGATCCAAAAATATCAAAGTTATGAACGTTAAAATGTAGCAGGTGCATTACATAGACCAAATGGCATTCTCCTATATGCAAATGTGCCATAAGGGCAAGTAAAGGTTGTCTTTTCCTAATCATTTGAATGTATAAGAATATGGAAAAATCCACTATATCCATTAATGAAACAATAATATGAGTGATTAGCTAGCCTCTCTAACATTTGATTAATGAAATGTAAGGGATAATGATCTTTCCTAGATGCATAATTCAACTTCCTAAAGTCAATGCACATCCTATGCCCTATGAAAGTCCTACTGGGAATCAAATCATCATTCTCATTTCTAACAACAGTGATTCCTTCCTTCTTGGACACACAATGCACATGAGATACTCATTTACTATCTGAAATTGGGTAAATAATGTAATCATCTAGCAATTTCAAAATTTCATTCTTAACAACCTCTTTCAATTTTGGATTTAATCTTCTCTGAGGCTCCCTGCTAGAGTAGGATTCATTTTCAAGGTGAATTATATGAGTGCACAAATCAGGTGAAATTCCTCTAATGTCAGATAATGAATATCCTAAGGCTTTCCTAAATCATTTAAATTCAGCAAGCAGCATTCCTAACTCATAATCACTTAATACATCATTCACAATTACAGAGTATGTTGAGGTAGGTCCAAGAAACGCGTACCTGAGCCCCAAGGTGAGTGGTTTGAGATCCACTTTTGGCGATTTGAGCTCTGCCAAATCGTCAGGATTCACCAGATTTTGAGACTCGACCGAGGTGTGGTCGAGTGTTCTGATCGAGTGTCGGCAATTTAGGGCTGAATCATGACACTCGGCCAAGTGGTGATCGAGCTTCATGGTCGAGTGTACAGTCTCAAACAAATTTTCCCCTTTTAAAGGATTGTAAGAGTCCAACTACTTCTTGTAATCCTCTGTTTCCAAATGTACATACCCATCACGATCATCCTTTGTCAAAGCAGTGCTAAGGTGATCTCCTTCCACTAATTCCTCGAATAATTGCTCAGATAGATCATCTATCTCATGGACTACAAACAACTGAGCCTCAATAGTTGGTTTCCTCATGACATCACCGAAGTTAAAAGTCATATTGAAGTCCTTCCCCAAATTCAGCGTCTAAATCACATAAGCAATTCTTGAACGTTAGGGGACCTAAGGAGCACGGGTTTGTAAATGTCCATGGATCATCAAACTTCTTAGGTATGACTTTCCTCTGTATAATAGCACTGACCTCATGAGTTAGCACAACCATCCCTTCAACTTCTTGTGTTCTTTCCTTCACTGCATCTTTCAAAAACTTCAGGTAAGGGGGCATTAGCATGAAGGCATCCACTATTGATATCTTCACCTCAATATCCCTCATATGTTTTTCAAAGAGAGCCTTGTACTTGTCTGCAACATCTTTCTTAAATTTATGTGGAAAAGGAAGTTCGGGTTTGAAAGGGGGTGAAGGAAACGACTTTGGTTCTTTGTGCAAGTCACTCGGCTTTTTGAGCTCAATAGGTGACGCTCGACCAAGTAGTGGTCGATTGTCATGGTCGAGTGTTGACAGATTGGGCGGTTTCATGCTGATTTCTGTCTGGTCTTCGACCAAGCTATCCTCTCCATCTTGAATGACATTGTCCTTAGTGGCATCTGCATCTTTAGCACGGATTAGTAACTCACGGCCACTACATAGTGTAATGGCGTTGGCGTGATAATCTTTGGGGTTCTAAAGATCTTTTCTTGGTAGTTGGCCAGTGTTTCACAATAGATGAGGAGCCTTGCTGATTCTCTTCATACTTGACGCGGGTATTAAGAGTCCCAAACTTTCAGTGGAGGTCATTATGGGAAGCATCAATCATAGTGTACCTCAGCAAACTTCCTGGTTAATTCAGAGGATGTAGCTGCCTATCCTTTGAGGATTTGCTGCAAAATGTCCATAACCTCAGGGGTTTGTTGGGGTTGGGTAAGGTTGTGGGATTCATATCCAGGTGGTACAGTATGAGGGTGATGATGAGTTTGCTGATATTGTGGTTTGGGGACAAAGCGTTTGAATTGAGGCTAGGTGAGCAGTTTTGGTGGATACACCTGATCTTGGGGATTAGCAACATCGGTGTTCCTATAGGAGAGGTTAGGGTTGGGTTTGTAGCTGTTGTATGGCCTATAACTGTGACCCTAATTCTGCACAAAACTGACCTCATGTACATGATCTTCATCCTCTACAACCTGTTCTGCCTCACTCACATGATGAACCTATTTTTGATGGACTGAGAGCAACATATCCAGCTTGTCTTGTATGGCTTTGAGTTCCTTCATACTAATCATGTCAGGATTAGGTGTACCCCGAGAAGTCTAATCATAGTCTTCACTATACTACCCATCTGCTTGGGCTAAGTTCTCAATAAGTTCCCAACCATCATCCACATCCTTGTTCAGAAAGTTCCCATTGCTTGATGTGTTCCCACATCCTTGGGAAGAACGCCCCATGATGAGGGCATTGAGATTGATACATCTTGAATAGTTCTCATGCCTCAGAGAATGTCTCAGAATTGGTTTGCTTGAAACCAGAGATAGAATTTCGAAGCTTTGCAGTTCTGGAATAGGAGAAGAATTTATCCAGAAAAACATGTTTGCAAGCATCCCAAGATGTAATAGACCCTTGAGGAAAGTGTTTTTCCAATAGGTGAGGCTTGTCTCTAAGAGAGAAAGGGAACAACCTCATCTTCAAAGTATCCTCACTAACCCCATTAATCTTGGTCAAACTAGTTAGTCTCTCAAACTCATCAAGATGATCCGGCGGATCCTCAGATGGCAAGCCATGGAATTTGCTATTATGTACCATGGAGATCATGCCACTCTTAATCTCAAAGTTGTTGTTGGCAATGGAAGGTGGAACAATTCCATGGTGTTGAGTGTGAATACTGGGAGCATCACCAGCTCCAATGTGTCATGTGCGCCTAGGACGAAATCCTGGCTCAGTAGCTTCTGCCTGGTCTTCCATCTCAACCTGATACTGAAGCTCCTCGTTTAATATATTCTGCTGCACCCGCAAATGTTCACGAGGTAACTGGTCTATATTGTCCTAGTATGGGATGAGATTTTCACTACCCTTGGATCTGGTATGCATGCAAGTGGGTTTAGACAGCAGAAACGTACACTTGACTAAGATTTGATCGAGTGTTACGGTCGAGTGTTCTAGGAACGGAGAAAAGCACGACGCTCGAGATGTGGTGGTCGAGCATCGTGGTCGAGCATTCCTACAAAACAGCAAAAACCCAGAGACAAACGATAAAGAATGAAATTATCAGAACACATACTAGAACTTGGTCTCAGGAAAGTGATAACCCTAATTGTAGCTAGCTAGGACCCATTTGGCAACGACACCAATTTGATAACAGGGATTCACTATCAAATACACCTATTGTTAATCCAACTGTACTAGCAACTAGCAATAATAATGCAATATACTCAACCTAATCCAAGCCAGAATGATTATGGTAAGTGTTTTGATGCAAATTTAACTTGACAAAAATAGAGCACTTAAACAGAGTATAAAAATAGAGCACTTAAACAGAGCAAAAACAAAGCATTACGAAAACTGAGAAACCTGCAAAAACAGAGCAAGCAAATAACAGAGTTTTAGCCTAAAAACAGATCACAAACTGATCACAAAAATTAAGGAAGAGGAGAGGTTATTGAGGTTAGGGATCAATGATTAAAGCATTCCCAGGGGTTCCACACTTGTTTATCAACCTATTTAGATGACCTCTAGGCAAGGAATCACATCAGTCACATAGATTCTTATGTAATGAGACCTCTCTTAAACCACAACCAGACTTGATTCTCACCAATGATTAGTGGCTTAAGAGGCAATTAACACAAACCTAACAAAGCTTAATAACACCCTAGACATTCAATCTCTTGAGGTAGGAGAAGTTATCTCAACCTAAGTTCATTCAAGCATTTACATAAACACCTTGTGGGTGGGAAACACCAAACCATCAGATTTCAATTGATCAAAGAGAAAATAGGCCTTAAGCACACTTAAGCTAAAAAGATCTAAGCCTAATCAACCCTAAACAAGTCTGGAAATCCCTAGATCTATCATAGTCTCACCATCTCCTTAAGAACCCTAATGGATCTACTCAAACTTCATGGTGAAGAACATAAACCCATAATCATAAATCATTAACATCAAAAGATAGATCAAGAGAAGATGAACAACAATGATTAAAGGCAGAAATTTAAATAATCAAAAGATCAAGAAGGATCTAAGATTTAAGAGAGAGATATTACAAGAGAAAAAGTCTTTTGTGATTAAGAGAAAAGTAAAATGTGGGTTCTTTGCCTAATTACATTAAGGGGGTATTTATACTCTAGGCTGATTAATTCACCCACGGGTCTTGTTGTAGTCCAAAATACTCCATAATAAGCTCTTGAAGTACCTAAATTTCACACATATGCAATGTATGCAATGCTCAATACTAAATACGCATAATAGGCTTAAATGGCCATAAAACGATGATAATACTGCAAATGTGAATGCAAAATGTGCTAGATAATGTCCCTATAATATGCTAAAATATAGACACATCAATAAACTTTAGTTTGTAAGTCTCCTTAAGTAAGAATAATATTAACTGGGTTTTTTAGATAAAACAATTGTTAGAGGACTTCTTAATAATTGTTAAATCTCATGTTAGAAAACAATTTAATTAACCATAAGGAAAATGAATAGTCGACGACGCTCTCATGAAAGATCTCCTCTTGCTCTTGTCATTTTGCTACAAATTAATTTTTCACCTTCTCCTTCTTCAGAGTTTTTAGTTACATCATTCAACTCTCTTTTTTTAGTTTATTCAAAAAATTCATCAATTATCAATTGATCATTATCTTAAAGTTTTTGTAAAAAGGTATGTCAGTATATATGCAGTGATTTATTAGTTAGTACTTAATTAGAAAGAAGAAGATGAGTGATCAATTGATCAAAGATTCGCAATTATAGGAATAAACAATGGTAAATTATTCATAAAAGAATAAAAGAAAATAGTTTAAGTTTCTTTTGGTCATCTTGGTGAGTGGTGACTTTGTAATGCACAACACTAACAGTGCTGGGCAATAAAGCCAAAATAGCTTCTTACGCTATCTACTATTTAGACAATTGATGATGCTAGATTGCTATTGTATCGGTTTTACACATAATCATTTTTCTGTGCTTGAAGTTTTGCTATTTTGGACAGGTGGATTATTAAATTTTATTTTGGTTTCTGTGCAGACAAGTGTGTGCATAGAACATCAAAAGCAAAAAGCAAAATGCCACCGTCGGAAGTAAGCCAAAGCAAACCATATGGGATAAAAAAGAGCCAACCATCAAGAGCTGAAAACAAAAATAAGAAGAAGAAACAAGAAGCATATATCAAGTCACTAGAAGGTTTTATGTTCAGGTATGTAAAGAAAGTTAAGAGTACCAAACTTGGGAATTTAGCTACTTAAAGAGAAGAAAATGAAGATGAGCATGTGGATGATATTGGTTAAGATAGTGAGTTTCAGAATTCAGATGAATGTAAAGAGACTCATCAAGATGAGACTGAAAATCAAGGTGAAGAGGAAAAGGACAGCAAGGGAAATATATTTCTGATCCGGAAAATTGGGAAAACGATATGGGATTGAAGGATTTGTTGTTTCAAAAGGGTCCTATGATAAGACTATGAAGTCATTATCAGTTTCTGAAAGACAGCCTTGGTAGGCATTTTTCGTATACATTCTACACAAGAGACATGGTCAACGGAGAAAAAAAGACAGGCGATGGTTGATATACTCAAATGCTTTGGATAAAGCTTATTTTCTGCTGCAAGTTATTTAAGCATGAAAAAGGTGATGGTTACTTGACAACCACAGGGTATAATGATTGGAGAAACTTGTCGAAAAGGTTGAAAGAACATGAAGTTTCACATGATCATGTTATATCCATGACACATTGGAAAGAGTTGGAGTTGAGACTATAGAAATATCAGACCATTGATAAGCATGCTCAAGAAGAATTTAATAGAGAGTAAATCCATTGGAGAGAAGTGTTATTGAGAATATTTGTAGTGGTGAAAACTCTAGCTCAAAGAATCTGGCTTTTCGTGGAGAAGGTTAGACGAATTAAGAAGAAGGAAATCTACGCCCATTACCTTAGTCACACAATTTAGAATGAAATGATTGAAATGCCTTCTAGGGAGATCAAAGTTATGATCATAAAGAAGATCCATGATTCGAAGTATTTCTCCATAATTGTTTATTGCACTCTCGATATTAGCCACATAGAGCAAATGACTTTTGTTATCCGATGTGTGGATGTCTCTACATTGTCAACCAAGATCGAGGAATTTTTTGTACATTTTTGATTGTCAAAGATAAATCAGGCGAAGAGTTTTTGCTTCACTCCAAGATGCATTGGTTGGACTAGAGTTAGACATTACTGATGTGAGAGGACAGGGATACGACAATGGATCCAATATGAAAGGAAACAACAAGGGAGCTCAAAAGAAGTTGTTAGAAGTTAATTCAATGGCATTCTTAACACCATGTGGTTGTCATAGTCTTAATCTTGTGCTAAGTGATATAGCATCTTCTTCCATAAAACCTGTGTCTTTTTCAGAATCGTTCAAAGGATATATTGCTTATTTACTTCATCATTAAATAGCTGGGACATTTTAACAGGGATGGTTAAAGGACTAACCCTAAATCTTTGTCTCAGACACGATGGGAAAGTCATGTTGAAAGTGTCAGAACAATAAGGTTTCAAGTGCAATGGCCCTAAAGGTTGAAAGTGTCATAGCAATAAGTCATAATAGGCTTAAATGGCCCTAAACGATAATAATACTGCAAATATGAATGCAAAATTTGCTAGACAATGTCCCTAAAATATGCTAAAATGCAGACACATCAATAAACTTTAGTGTGTATGTCTCATAATTCATAATTCAGAATTCAGATAAATGTAAAGAGACTCATCAAACCAAAGCAAAACGATGATTATACTGCAAATATGAATGCAAAATGTAAAGAGACTCATAAAACGATGATTATACTGCAAATATGAATAAAAAATGTGCTAGATAATGTCCGTAAAATATGCTAAAATGCAAACACATCAATAAATTTCAGTTTGTAAGTCTCCTTAAGTAATTGGGGTTTTTAGATAAAATAATTGTTAGAGGACTTCTTAATAATTATTAAATCTCATGTTAGATAACAATTTAATTAAAATAAGGAAGATGAATAGTCGACGACTCTCTCGTGAAAGATCTCCTCTTGCTACAAACTATTTTTTCACCTTCTCCTTCTTCAGAGTTAAAGCATTCAACTCTTTTTTTTCAGTTCCCTTAACAAATTCATCAATTATCAGTTGATCATTATCTTTAAGTTTTCGTAAAAACGTATGTCAGTATGCGCATTGATTTATTAGTTATTACTTAATTAGAAAGAAGAAGATGAGTGATCAATTGATCAAATATTTGCTATTAAAGAAATAAACAATGGTAAATTTTTCATAAAAGAATCTAAGAAAATAGTTTAAGTTTCTTTTAGTCATCTTGGTGAGTGGTGACTTGGTAAAGCACAAACACTAACAATGTTGGGCACTAAAGCCAAAATAGCTTCCTACACTATCTGCTATTTAGACAACTGATGATGCTATATTGCTATTGTATCGGTTTTACACATAATCATTTTTCTGTGCTTGAAGTTTTGCTATTTTGGACAGGTGGATTATTAAATTTGATTTTTGTTTCTGTGCAGACAGGTGTGTGTAGAGAACATCAAAAGCAAAAAGCAAACTGCCACCGTCAGGAGTAAGCAAAAGCAAACCAT
>JAKUCM010000446.1:0-69046 GCA_023374145.1 Lepidium sativum
AGCACTAACCAGCAAGCCAGTTTTATCATTTTTGTGAGGAAATCCCTCGCTAATCTTAGCCTGCAGAGACATTATAACTTTTGGCAGCAATTCTGCTGGCATTCTCGAGTAACTGAAAAAGATAACATTACAGAACACATCAAAATCTCATTCAAGATCCCAAAGTATTTCCAATCGTTTAACATGAGATAGCATCAGCTAACGGAAGCTGGGATTACGCACATATTTATGAAGCTCTTAAAGTTCGCTTAGTCAAACATAAACCTTAATTCAGAGCCATTATGGTTTTGTGATAACGGATATCAAATACCTTTACAAAGATACAATACTTTTACAATAAAACGAATATCGGTAATTATGATGAGCAGCAAACTAGATAAAACACAGAAGAAATGTACGTACGGTGTGCTTGATATCAGAAGCAAGAGGATCTTGAACAGCCAAATCAACAATCTGCCATGATTATCACTGTGAATCAAATGTAGAATGCCTACACCCATATGAAAGGAATAAATATCTTGGCCTAACAAGGAACAACTGATAACCAAACAAGAAAAAGGGAAAGGAAATTAATGTCATTGAATACCTGTGTGAAGTTGCATTAATATTAGACCAAGCGAATTCGAGAGAGGCATAAACGATCCATATTTGGTGGATTCCTTGTACTCTGCCACTTGAAGGAAAATAGATGATGGCCCATCCATCATGGTGGCAAGAGCTGACGCAGATGCAATCCTTACCTAGACATTGCAAAATAAAACAAAAAAGTATAGTCACGTTTCAGCAGTCACCAAGTTGAGCAAGAAAAAGATCTCTAGATATTTTTACTTAACCACAGACAATATTGAGAAGGTGACAATGGAGAACAACATCAAAATATGTGCCTCAATGACCCAAAAAGGGACAAGAATAACCACCTTCAAATGAGGATCAAAAAGCAAACAGGTCATAAGATTAGCTTCAAACTTCCTGTTTATGGACTCAAGTTAAGGAGACAAGAAAAATATTAAGATACAGAGACAAAAAATGTTGTATCTAAAATTTTCCACCTAGGCTTGAGTACATCACTGGTTGGGAAAAGAGTCATCCACTGATTGGTGAATGACTTTGAATCAGCTTGGCAAAGATCCTATACAGGAGTTCAGAAATTGAATTAATAATTGTCACTGTAAAGTTAATTGAAAGATGAGAATTAACTAAGAACAAAACTTTATTCCTCACCTGTATGCAAACAATCGCAGCTATTCTAACCTTTGAGCTTTGGGCACAATAAGAATCCCTTACCGAACCATCACTGTCACTAAAATCAGAATCTGATGATATAACGTCGGAACTAGCAGAATCATGAGTTGGCAGACGCCGCCAGTCACAAGACCCTGGCAGCTTAGTGTTCAAATCACTCCTCTTGCGCAACTGAGGTGGCCTATAAGGAGTATTTTTGGCATTCAAACTTACTCCAGAAACCAATGTGGAAAGCTTGACATTTAACTGCTTATCTTTGTGGACAACATCAGAATGAGAGAACTGAAGTGGGCCAGCAAGTCCAAAACAGAAAAACATTCTCAATGCTGCTATGAAACTTGAGACCTGCAACATTACAACTTCCGCTTAAACAACTTCAACTTCAGCTCCAACTAAGTGTAAAAGGAGCAAAGGCTATCAAGAACCTACTTACGTGATCAGAAACAGGACATTTAATATTTGTCAGGACCACATGCACACAGTCTAGAAAGCATGAATAAAAGCTGTGGAATAATACGAAAGAAGATTAGCTAAGACGACCAATAAGTCTTATATAACCTGGAAAAAAGAGGAGTTCATAGCTAAGGGGCACACCAAGTCTAATATAACCCAGGAAAAAAGAGGAGTATATTAAAAAAACAAAGGCATAACTGTAAGGCCCTTAAGACGTACCTCCACATGAATCGGTCTTCAACAAGCTGGCCCTTGGATGCTAAGACGTCCATTACTTTTCTTAGAACCTAAATCAGGATGCACCAGCTTAAGCAGCAAAGTATATTAGAGAAAGGAGAGGATATGTGCAGGGAATGATTACCTCTAGCGTGCATTGGCAGACGTCACTAGGAAACAAAGACTCAGACACAGAAAATGCTCTACCAAGCATGTCAAATGCAAGAGCCATGCAATCCCATAAGCTATTTTTTCCAGGCAGCTTCTTCTCCAGATCCAAAGTAGGGTCGTGATTTGAGTAACCATACAATGAAGCTAAATCATGGTGTAGTAATGGAATGACGCGCAGAAGAAACTTTACTAGATGAATGTCCTCCGGATGAGAGCTATTTCTGTGGTACAAAGCGGCTAGACGTCTGGGAAAAGGGAAAAGAAGTTACGAAGAAGGTTAAGAGTCAGCAAGACAAAAACAATGAGAGAGTGGATAACAAAACCTTAAAGTCTCGAAGCATTGGATCACAGGTACGAAATGTGCAGTGGAATAGGGTGAAGAGATTGGTTGGCGCAGAAGAAACTCCAAAATCGTAGCGGAAGAGTGAAGAAGAAGAGGCCATGACGATGAATTGTGTTGCAAAAGAACAAGAGCAGAACAATCGTGTATCTGGATTAAGGCAACAAAAATTATGGAAAAAGAGCAATAAAAAGGCAAGGAATAGATCAGAAGTGGAGTGGAGGAGAGGACGAACCAGTTGAAAAGTATGACGAGACACAGAGATCCAGTCAGGAGTATCAGCTTTGGAAACCAAATCGAGCAGGAACAAGCAATCGGAAGTGAGTTCGTGCGGTGGGAGGTAAGAGACGGCAGGGAGAAGGGAATGAGAGTGAGAGAAAAGTAGATCCTGAAGCAACAGAGGAACCTCCGGCTGTGGAGTGGTTAGGATTTCGTCCCTGAGAGAGAGAAACGCCGTCCGCCACGTTCCGGCGCTTGAAGAAACTGCCGCCGTGAACATGTTTCAGTTTTCCGAGGAGAAATCAAAAGCCCAAAGCAATCACGATTAGTTTTGTCTTGCTCACTTGAAGTGAAGACTCTGCGTGGGTTCTGCAATACATTTTTAAGCTTTATTGATTAAGCTTTTTAGAAAATATCCAGACCTTGTTTAATTCTC
The DNA here is from genome assembly GCA_023374145.1 of Lepidium sativum. Taxonomy (NCBI): domain Eukaryota; kingdom Viridiplantae; phylum Streptophyta; class Magnoliopsida; order Brassicales; family Brassicaceae; genus Lepidium; species Lepidium sativum. Next base: position 3,078 of record JAKUCM010000446.1, read on the forward strand.
TATTACAAAATCAGATTTGCACAAACAAAAACAAAAAAATTACATCGCTGGTGCCTATTGACCGTGTGTCATCTACAATTTGGTTTTTCATGTAATGATCATCTCATCAGACTGAGACATATAACATTGCTCTCAACAGACTCTAGTTCTAAGGATTGATATTGCATTCTCTGAGATAAACGTGCTCATAGTCTACGTGCTTTGACCAGAAGCCTCGGTATCTTGAAATCCCTATCTCCAGCCATGGTTTGAGATTCCCATTATAGTGTATCACGGCTGCCCTCTCAATCTCCCTCTGGTTCACACTCGGGTTGTATCCAAGGCCTAGTATGTGCCATTTCCGGTCTAGTGGATATGTTCGTCTCCAAAATGTGATGAGACCAGGCGGTAGTGTCCCTAGCTTCCATAATTCTCGTCCTTGATTCTGCAGTTCAGAATAGTTAGTTTATACTATCAGCAAAATTCTTGAAATCAACAGATGCGACCTAACCCACATCAGCAAGCAACTCAAAGCATAACATATTTTCTGCGTACCAGATCCTGCCATCGATGATAAACCTCTGTGATGTTTTGCCTCTTCCATTCTTCTAAATCAAAGACATTCATACCATATGCCCAACCACAAGCTCGAGGGTCAAAATTCTTGGATATTAGTGGATTTGAGAAGTTCAGATATCGGTCAAAACGATGAAAGCTTTCCCCACATGTCTCTACCGCACCATTGACATTACCTTTCAGATCAACAGACCAAAGACCAGATAGGTCCTTCTGCACAACTATATCGTCATCTAAGAAGAGCACCTTGCTGAGCTTTGGAAAGATCTCAGGCAAGTAAAAACGAAGATGATTAAGGATCGATAAGTATTTTGGATTCCGAAACTTCAAGTTCGTGTCTGAATTTGTATGGTGGGCCCTGAAGTAATAGTCTATCATTGAACGAGAACTAAGCTGTTTGAGAACGGGACTGTAGCTTGAATTTAGCCATGTAAATTCTTCAACATTCTGAACCTGGATGGTAGCTTTCCCTGGTGGGTTGTCCAGGAACCACATCCTCATTGCCGCATAATTGAGTCTGTCTGTGACAATGTGGAAGACATGCTTTGAGGGATGCTGCCATTAAACCATCAAGACCATAAGTTTAATAGATAGAAACACATTTAAATGGTCAATCAAATGAAAAAAGTTACTTCTTACCTTCGCATTGGTTATGGTAGAGTTAACAACAACTGATGTAGCCAAAACATTATCAGAGAAAAGGGCATAGTGATACAACTGATTATCTTCTAGTTTCTCCTGATTTGGGAATTGTTGTTCAGATGAATTTAAAGCATAATAATCGGTAGTGAGGCGTAGAGGGAGACAGTGAAGGCCTTTTGGAATTGTTTTTGCAGTCAACTGTGTCAAAAACATGGTTTGCCTCTTGTGGACGCGTAGCTGCTCCTCTGCAGAGTGGAGCATTGCACGTAGCTTCTTTACCACTGTGGAACAGTCATCTTGGATCTGCTTGCCTTTGGCCAATGTCTGTTCCATTGCTTTCAGTTTTTCTACAGCACTGGGTTAGAAAAATGCCAGAGAGATTAGTCAGAGGAAGAAACTTCCTTTCAACAGGTCATCACTGCATTTCCAAAGGGTACTTACGTCTTTGGTAGATCTGAATCCTTGGAGGCATCTGCAAGTGCCCGCTGAACTTCTTTAATACGGAGTCGAAGCTCTCTCACAAAATGTACATTCGCCTTTGCAGATGGAAGTGAAAGATAAACCTTTGCCCTTATCAGCTGATCTTTCAGATGCCTCACCTGAGCATCAGGTAAGAACGCGTTTCCTCTCTCTTTCTCAGCTCCAAGTGCCTCAGACTCTTGCTCATCAGCTTTTCCAGGGGTTTGCTTGGTCAATCGAACATGCATCATTTCCTACAAGATTATAAGAATATTACACAAATACAGTAGAGAGATGAATTTGGCACAAAGACACCGAAGGCCATAGCACGCAATAAGGTGGTCAGGACAATTACATTCTACCACAAGGACAAATTTTCTCCAACAATATACTATTATCAAACATAAGGTCAAATCTGGAGCCTATCAACGAGGAAATTCCAATGAAAAATGCCCGGAAAGAGTTAAGATTGATCTGAAAGAAGCATTTTGACCATGTGGTGTAGATATCATATATAAAATGTACCCTATTCTGGGAGTGTTGCATCTCCGAGAGAGCTGCATCGGTGACTTTTTGGATGGGATTTTCAGTCTGCGAGGAATTATCATCGTCGGTGGCGGAAAGAACTCGAGCAGACAATTGGTCTCTGGCCTCTGAGGATGGAAAAACTTGTGAAGTGAGGAAGAAATCAACAAGAAACTAAGAGGAAGAAAAAGGCAACTGATGTACCTTTTCTTCGCGACGAATCCGAATTCGTTTCGGAATAGACTACGCCCACGAGTTCTCTAACCACTGCCGGAGATTCCTAGATGCATTTGACAAGATTGAAAACAAGAAAAAACTAATACTAAAGAAGGAGCTAGATCTGAGACGTATCATCAAGCAACGTAAATGGAGAAAAAGTACCCGAGGAAGCAGATTCAAACGATTGTCATCGGAATTGAAAGTCTGAGCATAAAAAAATGTGAAGCGTAAGAAAGAAACCTCGAAAAGTGAGCAATTGAAGGTGGAGAGAGAAAGAAAAATACGAACCAAGGCGGTAACAATCCTCGAGGAAATCGCGTTTAGCTACAGAATGAAACAAAGAGAATGAGAAACAAATCAAAATCAGAGAATCGAGAGAGAATCGGGAGAGAGAGAACCGACAAAAGGGGGTCTTGAAGGAGGTGGAGGGATCGGTGTAGAGAAGAATAGGAGCGGCGACGGTGAGGAGGATGAAGAAAAGAACAAGGTTACGAAGCTTCACCATCATCGTCGACGCGAGCAGAGAGCATCAGATCAAGAGAGACAGAGCAAAATCTTTGTTGCTTTTTTAGTGTGAGCAGAGAGCATCAGATCAAGTAGCTGGTGCCTGAGTATAAGACGCTTTTGCCCTTTTCTCCACCGGTTTTTTACATATTCCACTACTCAAGTCCATCTTAGTTAGAGAAGATGGATATGTAATGGGGCTTTGTAAAAGGATAATGGGCTTTATAAGAGGATAAACAAAATATAATGGGCTTTGTAAAAGAATAAGCCCATAAAATATTGAAATCAAAAATAAAACGATGAGCCCTAACGTGTCGAGGCGTGCGCTTACCACGTCTCCGCCGTGTAACTTTCTCTTGACTTAAAGAAAAAAAAGTGATCATCTCTTCTCCGTATCACCAAAGAATGGCCGCCGCAACTACCATCAGAAAGCTCTCATCTCTCTCCGCCCTTCATCACCACCGTAATCCACTTGAAGATAATCCTTTCTTCCACCCTTCCAATGGTTTTCTACATCACTCCCTCCGACGTCATCCTCGCGCAGGTCGCCTACGACCTCTCCGCCGACTCTCAATCACGCGTGGCCTATCACAGGGCTGGGCCTCGCCGAGAGATTCTGTACGATCCTTCGGTTGTGAAGGCGGCGATCGTGACATGCGGAGGGTTGTGCCCAGGCATGAACACAGTCATAAGAGAACTTGTGGTGGGTCTATGGGAACTCTACGGTGTGAGAGAGATTTATGGCATTCCAGCAGGATACAGAGGCTTTTATTCCATGGAAGCCGTCAAGTTAAATCCCAAGCTGGTTCATGATTGGCACAAGAAGGGTGGTACTGTTCTCGCCACTTCCCCGAGGTGGCTTCCAGCTCCATAAAATCGTCGATGCCATCCAACTCAACGGTTTCAACCAGGTCTTCACTTCCCTGGATCATGTTGCTGTGTTTTGTTGTTCTACAATTGTGTCAACATGTCTAGGAAGTTTGAGTTTGAACCAAATCCTCTTTTGTTGTGTTCATCGTTTATTGCCTCGTCAGGTGTATATAATAGGTGGAGACGGCACAATGCGTGGGGCTGTCGAGATATTCAAGGAAGTCAGCCGCAGGAAACTGGAGGTAGGAATCACAGGCATTCCAAAAACTGTTGACAACGATGTCGGCATTATTGATAGATCATTCGGGTTTCAAACCGCAGTGGAGATGGCTCAGGAGGCTATATCTGCTGCTCACGTGGAGGCCGAGAGCGCAGTCAATGGCATTGGACTAGTGAAGCTGATGGGAAGAAGTACTGGCCACATTGCTCTACATGCCACTCTTAGCAGCCGTGATGTGGACTGTTGTTTGATTCCAGAGATGGACTTCTATCTCGAAGGCAAAGAGGCCTGTTTGAATTTCTGGAGCAGAGACTAAAAGATCACGGGCATGCCGTGCTTGTCGTGGCGGAAGGGGCAGGCCAAGATATGATTCCAAGAAATGAATCACAGAAACAAGAGAGGGGACGAATCTGGCAATCCAGTTTTCTTAGATGTGGGAGTCTGGTTTAAGTCTGTGCTCAAGGAATGGTGGGGGCGAGAGCATCCAGTGAATTGTTCACCGTGAAGTATATCGATCCCACTTACATGATAAGAGCTGTACCTGCAAATGCTACGGATAACTTGTACTGTACGCTATTGGCACACTCGGCTATCCATGGAGTTATGGCTGGTTACACAGGGTTCGTTTCTGGCCCAATCAATGGGAACTATGCTTATATACCCTCTGGAGGAGGTGGCGCAGACTAAGAATGAAGTGAACACGAGTGACCACAAGTGGGCGTGGGTGCGCTCAGTCACAAACCAGCCTGATTTGAAAACCATGAGGAGACCCCTTGACAACATTAGATGTAATAAAACATAGATCTTCGAAGATCTTGTAAACAAGTAATAATCTCTTGTACAGAGTATCTAATAAAGCACAATGTAGGAGTACTAAGTAAATTACTTTGTTGCAGAATCGAATTCTTAAGCATAGTAGCTAGAATATGGTTGAGCATGGGCTTGAGCTCTGTACTGTATTAATAGAGATTGTGCTACGGGCTTTACATTAACCATCTACAATCATTATCAATTCCTTATAGAAAGAAAAAATATATATAAGAAGCAGAATTTCTGTGGCCTAACCGTTTAGTCCACTACCTGTCTCTACTTATATGAGGCAAATGCTCTGACACTGTTCCTTCCCGTACTATCTTCTTGAGGCTCTACTGGATCTGATTTTCTCGTCTCCTCTTTTCCCTCCTCTCTCATGTACGTTCTCAGTTTTCCCTATAGAAGCTGTTTCAGCTGGACCTAGGTGAAGCTTGTGCATCATGCTGTGTTCCCTCCGTGGGCATTTTTTTACCTGTTGAGAAGATTTCTCGCCTCTCTGATCGACTTGATGCTCCTTTGCAACTGCTCTCTTGGTCGAAGAAGAGGGCTTGGACGACCGTTCTTAATGGCATCCTCTCATTTTTCACAGCGTGTGCACGTACCTCTGCAGACAATTTCTGGCAGTCAAGACTTCGGCATAGTCGTTTTTTCTCTTCTTTTCCTATCTCGGGATGCACCTGCGAGTGTAACTAATGTTTTCAGTTCCAAGTACTGTACGAATTTTCTGTGCATAAAATGGATGATTGCGAAAAGTAGACTGCTTTGACTCTCAACCATAGTTAGTTGACCTTCTGCAGGCCAAAGCATCTGATACCTTGAGATATATGTTGATCGCTTTGTAAAGTCTGTCATGGCTCTCACGTGCAACGTCGGGTACTGCCTCAGCTAGAGACACGAATTTGGAAGCTGGCATATGGACATCTTGTCCGATTGCCTGAAGATAAGAGTCGATAAGCTTTGTCACCTTCCTGACTGAATGCGGAATTTGATTATTACTAGAGAGATGCGCAGAAGACTGTCTTCTCCAGAGCATTAAAAAACTCTCAAGAACTGTTGCAACCAAGTCGGTGTCATAGCGATGAGAGGATGAGCGTGAAGGCAACAAGAGGTCTTCAAGTGTTGCCTCCTCGAGTTGCAGACCAGCTTTTCTAATCAACTCGGTCTTTGTTGTGAGAGATGCTCCCACATAATTCGCTATGCTAACAAGTCTCAGCAAAAAACCCTCTGAAACCGACCCTTTATCTGCAGGAATCATATTCACAATTGTGTTAACAACATGCCGATGCCTTTCCACTGCTGGTTCGTTTTCTTTAACAGAAAAACCTGAATGGCTGTTTGATTTGAAGTATGGTAACCAACGGCAGGTGTATACATGCAAAGCTTCACCTATGAGCTGAGGCGACAGCGTGAAGGTTGACCTAGCTGCTGTAATAACACAGCGGAATAAGTCCAATTCAAGGTCTGATATATCCTCCGTCCACCAGTCTCTTGGAACAGAGTGATGCTGTCTCTTTGCGTAGCCTGGTCTGGTGTATGTATGAGACCAAGAGACCTGCAAATCGAAAAGAAAAATCAAATGGATGTGCAAAAACATCATCTGCGCTCAAAGTGAAAAGTGAACAAACCTCTGCAGTTGGAGTTAAGATCTTCTCCACTATTGAATCTATACACTTTCTGATGATTCCAAGACTCTCACACCAGTCTGGCAATTTGGCAGTGGACTGCAAAGTGACAATGGAGTCCTTCCAGCCTTGGAGAACGCAGGAGTGGAAAAAAGATTCAAGCTTTGGTAACAGATTTCCCTTCTCAACAGAATCAGACATCCGGAGAAACTTGGAGGCGCAAAGAGCATTCACAAGGTTATGAGCACTGAGGTTGATGGTAATACCGTAGCAGAACTTAGCACACAACTCAAAAGCATCGGCTCCTCCAGGTATGTCATTCAGCTCTATAGTAACAGTATCAGACTCCTCTGAATCAGTGCAAAGCCTTCGCAGAAGCCCACATTTTGGAACAAGAGAAGACTACATATAAGAAGAAAACCATTATAAGATGTATATATGTGTGTAGTGCTATGAAAATAAAGTCAATCGAGATATACTCTGTGGAGATGATAAGTGGTGTTGTTGATTCTAAGAACGAGATCGTTGAGTTTGTCTGTTACCAATATCCTGCAGAGTAAATATATTATCAGAGAAATGAGTTTGGTGATTTAAAAGCACAGGAGACGGAGGAACAACCTTGAAGCCTCTTGAGTGTAGAAAGTGTCAGGCTTTGTCCCTATTTTCATGAACTTCATCTTAGACTTCTCTGCATTCAAGAGCAATATACATAATGAGAAAAGTGATTCATACTAAAATTGTATTCATCTCTATAACTAAATGATAGTTATCATATTTGAAAACCAAATCAGAGAGAATAGAAAGGAAAACGGAAAATATAACAACATAAGGATGATTGATTTACCTTGAAACAGGGAGAAGAAGAAGAAGAAGAAGAAGAAGAAGAGAGAGAGAGAGATATAGAGAGGTGAAAGTGGTAATGATCATATTGGCATAAAGTGTTGGTGAGAAATTAAATCCCAAGAGAGAGAGTGTGTGTGTTGAATGGCAACAAGGGTCCCGGCCGCGTCACTTGTTGCTCCCCGCATGATCTCAGTTTCCAAATGGTGTCTGATATGTTTTTCAATGAATCTTGTTTTGGTTAGAAAATGAAAACCACAAACTTGGCTCAAAAGTATATATGTTAAAGGCAGTGTTCTACGCAGCTCTAGCTACATGTTCAGAGTTTATGACTCTATGGACTTCTTGGGTGAATATTAAGAGAAAAGAAATGATGAATAGAGGTGGAGTATTAAAGGTTGAGGTGGGTAAAGTATATCAAGTAAGCATCCACAACCAAGACAAAATAGAATTAAGAAAGAAGAAAAGTTGAACACAAGTGTCCTTCATGCATTCCATTATTTGCACAAGGAAAACAACTTCTCACCAAACACAAGGAAAGTTAATATTCCACATTCCCTACTAGAATCAATTACAAGCGAGTTTACTCTTAAGATAATACACAATGGACCACCCTAGCTGGATCAGCTCATTTAGCTTCTTTCTTCTTTATAAAGCAAATCCCAAAGAAGAAAATATGCAAGGCACTCTGTTTTTGTGGGGGAGAGGAGGAAGTCAACCCACATCATTAGTGTGCTATTTTAATAATGCCAAAAGGCAAAAGTGAAAAAGAATGAGAGAGGAGTATTTGAGTACTAATGTCCTCTTCTGATGGAATTGGTCTGCCTCAAGGAGAGAATTGTATGTCACTAATGGTCAAATCCAACGCACTCCATTTCCATTGGCCCTACTATCTATTCTCCACACTATTTGTAATGAATATCTATCTCTCTCTCCTCTTAAGACCCACAACTAGAATGACCAAGCTCAGGCTCATATCAAATATTAGAGGTTCTTAATAATAACACAAGACATTGGGCCTGGGCTTAGAGCTCAATTTGCTTGCTGCTACCATTTAATAGACAGAGGAAACAACATACCAATGCCCTGGAACGGGATGTAGACATTCGAGAAGTAGAAGAAGAGTTGCTAACATCTCGTGTTCCCAATCAGTCAGTCACCAAACAGATCGTCGTTATCATCTTTATCACCAACCTCACCGCATTTAGTTTCCTCTTTATCTTTAGCTACTGGTTCACTCACAGAAGCCCATGAGGGTACCAATAGCCTTGGGAAAAGAGTCACCTCCGTAAAGATCATCATGAATCCCTCTTTTTCCCCCCTTTTAACATCCTCATCGCTTCCTGGAGTCGATCTGTCACACCCTCTTGTTCCTGTAAAAGCTTTTTCTTCCTTCTCTTTGCCTTGGGAATCAGTGTCACTTGCACCAGCGATTCATATTTCCCAACGAGGCTCCCTTCTTTGACACCTATAAGGACCAGGCTCAGTTTCCACGTCTGCTCCATCTGACATTCCAACAATCTCAGCCAGCTCTCCTCCTAGTTGATCCCTGAAGCTCACTCTCACTTTCTTCATCCTTTTAGTCACTCCCGCTTCTGCTCCGGCATTGGCTTTCCTTTTGCCTGACATACCATCCGATTCTCCATTGCTTAAACCATATTGATTTAGCAAGGTAATTGTATGAAAGAAGAGCTTCCTCATCAGAAGCATCAGGAGGCGGGGGAAGCTTAATCCCGGGTGGAGGTGGAGGGCGAAAGAAGAGAGCCTCGCTGTTCTTTCTCAGAAGGTAGATTCTTGTGGAAGCAGCAAATCGTAATGACTGGCCCACTTCAAGCTCTTACAGGAGTATCTTTGGTCAATCTCTCATTTGCAACAAACGTACCATGAGCTGATCCCAAGTCAATCACAAAGATGCTGCAAGAAGAAGGAAAACAGAACAAAAATGAATCCTTACGAATGTCTTACTACAAGAGATAGCGATGGAAACAAGCCCTTCGATATACACAAGCTGTGATGAGTATTGAGAAAGCCGAATCGTAAAGAAAAGAAATGACAAACCTTCCGTTCTTGTGGGGAACAACTGCGGCATGCTGGCGTGAAACAGACTGATGATCAAGCACAAAATCACAAGTCTGATGTTGCCTCCCGAAGATATGTCTCCGTCTATCTAGATGAATCCGATCAAGGATCTGGCCGTCTTTGACAACCTCGAGGGAGTAAAACACCGGCACGAGGCTCAATTGCCCAATCAGGGGGATGCCAGCTTGATTGAAGAACTGGTTTCGCTGGAGGAGGATTTGCCGATACAGAGAAAGGTTCAGAAGTTTGGGACTTCTTAAACCTCTCAAGACCAGATCTTCCATACATTGTCCGAGAATGGACAGAGATTGATAATTTGTTCGTTTTTCATTAACCTAACAGTTTCTTCTACTTTTCTGAAACCTCTTTCTAGCAAAGAGTCTTTCTCCTTCAACCTCCCGTAGTGTTTTTGATCCATTTATTGATGAATTTCACATCCATTCAACGTACAACTTTCTTTCTTTTTCAGTCTAATGGACTTTTTTCTACTTGAATTTATACTCACAGCATCAGCAAGAATCTCAAATTCATATATTAACGAAAGAAGATCCAAGTCATGAAAACAAATACAAATGAATCAGAGGGAGGCACGTTTGTTTCCCCTGAAACCAGACCACTTAACAGAATTACACAAATCACCAACGAAGACTCAAAAGAGATCATAAGAATTTTGTTAAAGCCCGAGACTTTTGTCCCTACTACTTCTGCCTCTTGTATATCTTAGCCAAGAAGGATTTTAGAACTGCTTGGATTGCTTTACTTTGGTGACCCTCAATTACTCCCGTCAGCTTCTCGTAGCTTTTGCTCTCATACTCCATGAACACTCCACTATCACGTTCACATCAAAACCAGATTTAATTACTATATCTTTTGTTGTGTAATATTATATCAAATCTCTAGGGTTCCACTAGTTTCAAACCTCAAGATCAAGCTCATTGTAGAGATCCTTAACTTTAGCGACCTTTGATGGCTCGGGTTTACCATAGTTCTCCTACGAAAACAGAACAAACCTGTTTAAGGTTCCAAACAGGATATAAACGTTTTCATACAAAAAATCATGATTCTTACATATAATATCTTAGTTTGTTCTTCGCTACAGCGTTCCAATGCCTTAACCACCAACCAGGAGCATTTAAAATCTTCTATATCCGTTCCTATCTGCATTGTAAAATCAGTATGCTGCAACAAGTGAGTACATGCAGATCAGCCTGAAAAACCAAGTGTTTGCATGTGAAAACCTTGCCAAGCGTCTCAGGATCAGCAAAACAATCCAGATAATCATCCTACACAAAAGAAAGGATATCAACTTCCTGATATTATTATCCTATCATATAGCTTTCTTTAACAGCAAACTACCTGCACTTGGAAGTAGATTCCCATGTCAACAAGAACATTCTTCACATCAATATGCTTTTCCAATTTTCTCCCGCCATAAGCAACGCACAAGCAACCTGAGTAGAAAAGAGGAGCTAGTTACAATAGCAATTATGGAAATAATAGACATAACATGATTGCTCTTTACTGTGAACCCAAGTATGACTAAGGGCGGAGTGAATCCATACTCACAGGGAGATAAAATGAGTAATAAGCTGTTTTGTACTGGACATGCGCCGGTGGCTACATGTTGAAAATCATTTAGTCAGGTCAGAACACTAATAACCATCAAAACAAACCATTTTGTTTTTTTCGACAATGGCCACACTTGGACTCACATTGACAATGAGTACTTGGACAGATCCTTTTCGCCTTCAAAAGTAGTGATCAAATCTATCATCTGGCCACAAGCTGTTTGAAACTCGACCTAAAGAGCAAAAGGAATAATATTTCAAATGCTTCGCAGTTGTGGAAAGAGTGAAATAGATCCGCCAAAACAAATTACCTCGTTAAACAAATCAACGAGGTCGACATAGTAAGGCATTTCCCGGAAATGCTTCTTGAGAATCCTGTGGATGTGATTGCGAAGTAGAATCCCGTCGTTGATGGCAACCATGCCAACCTGTAACATTGTGTTAAAAGGACTCTGGTGGTCTTATAACTTGCAGGTCTTGAGAAGATGAATGACAAACCTGAAGGAACTCTGAACCAGCAAGGTTTGGCCACGGCGGGTGACAGAGTTATCCATAATGTCATCAAGTACAAGGAAATAAGCTTGAAGCTGCAAAGATGATGAATAGGATGAGAGACAGAGAGGATAGTATCTATTAGTTATTCAAAAGAGTCATCTTCTTATACCCACCCATTCGATGCACCAGCCGAGAGCACAAGAGAGGAAAACCTCTTGCTCGGTCAAATCTTTACCTTCCTTCAAAAGTTTGAAGCTGTCGACGACGGAGAGACCCCGATTGAGTTTCCCTGGAGAAGAGAAGAGGTAGGAGTGAGAGAATTGAAGGAAAGAGAGAAAGATTAGGATTCAATGAAATGCGAGAGGGGCTCTGTGTTGGTCTGGTCTCACCTCCACGTACATTGTAGTCGAGCATCTGCAAAGAAAGAGAGAATCAGAATAGATATGGGATCAAAAGGAAATGAGAAAGAGGAAATGTGGATCGGTAAGGATCTGATGAGATGGAGGGGAAAGGGATACCCGTTCAAACCCAGAGACGGGATTCATGGTGAATTCGAAAGCAGGGTCATGAAGAAGGTCAGACTTGAGAACGGAATAAACATTGAGAAAGGTTGACTTGAGATCCGCCATTGAAGAAAGGTGCTCACTTTGGATACGACGATAGAGACTGCTGCTCCCACAACGCCTCAGATGCGAATGTAAATGTAGAGCCTTTATTGCCTTTCCCAGATTCCTACAACAACAATAACTCACACTCATTCCTCCGCTTTGTTCCCCAAAGCACCCCTTCTTCGTCTTCCTTATTTACAACTTTTGCCATCCATTTCTCCCAACACAATCGGACTTCTTCTCCCTGTCTAACATTTGGCATGTGAAGCCAACAAATAGATAAAAAGGTGGGGTCTTTTTTCTTTTTCTTTTCTTAGCAGAATTCAAATTACTAATGGGCCTTCTCTTAGCAAGAGATGTATGGAGAGTCGCGTCATCATCACGAATTAAATACTTTTATTTGGCGTACATAGCTACCTTGCAGACAGGTGAAACAGGTGGATCCAAGGTGCTCATGTTGCTGCAACATTATGCAAAACACTAATCATGTTTTCTTCACATGTCCATATGCACTAGCAGATGCTAATGAGAGTTGGTCTTAGAAGAAAGAATGGAATATCTCACTTTCCAACGGAACATACTTGCAACCAAAAAGAGATTGGTTAAAATGTAACTTTGACACCAAATGAGTAGAGCGAAAGCCACTACTTTGGACCGGTTTGGCTTCTTATTTGTTACAAAAAATATAATCTTTCAAGGAGATTGAAAGATCAGACGAAATTGGTCCGACCGTTGAAGAATAAAATAATGGGCCTTACAAACTAGGTTCGTGCCCAATAACAAAGAGCCTGTTGCGTAGTGTGTTCTCGTGATTCGTTAGATCGAAATCCCTGATTGTTGGAAAGGAAAGGAAGAAGAAGACACTCCAATGGCGCCTCAGCTTCTCTCCTCCCGTAACTTCAAATCTCTCTTTGACTCTGTCGACACTTTCCTCTTTGACTGCGATGGTATACTATTTTATTCTCTCACCTTTTATCTCAATATTACATTCGATGGTGATCATGATGATGATGATGATGATTATTCAGGTGTTATATGGAAAGGTGACACGCTCATCGATGGCGTTTCCCGAACTCTGGATCTAATCCGCTCTAAGGCGCTTTCCCTTTTCCCACACCTTTTTCCTCTCAACCCCCTATTTCCCATCTCTGATTTTGTGCCATTTTCAGGGTAAAAATGTTATCTTTGTGACAAACAATTCGTTTAAATCAAGGAGGCAATACGCTGAAAAGTTCCGATCTTTGGGTGTCTCTTCTGTCACTCAGGTCTACTTAATTCACCTACTTTTATTCCCGAGTTTGCATTTCCTATACTTACCATTGAATTAAAAAAAAATGTGATTTCTTTGGAAGGATGAGATCTTCTCTTCATCATTTGCGGCTGCTATGTACCTTAAAGTCAACAATTTCCCTAACGACAAAAAGGTTCTTCTTCAACTAACCCATTGCTTACTAGCTTAGGTCTCTGTCATCTTTTTCTCACTTTTTTCTTTCGTGTTTGCTTTGGTAGATTTATGTGATTGGTGGAGAGGGTATTCTTGAGGAGCTGCAGAATGCTGGTTTTACAGGTCTTGGTGGTCCTGTAAGTAGTCTCCTTTTCGACCGTTTTGAATACGTTTGGATCAGGTCATGTTATGGTCTTCTTATAGGCTTATTTTTCTTGTAGTATATATGTGTTAGATACTTATTGTTCTTGGGTGTTTAGACCAACTAAAATAGAATACTGTACTTTCAGTTCCTCTGTTTATCTGAAGAAGTATATGCTTCCATGCAGGAAGACGATGAAAAGAGGGCCCAATGGAAATCAAACTGTCTCTTTGAACATGATAAAAGCGTAATGAGCCACAAGACTTTAATTCGCTCTCCAGAAATTCAATCTTGCGTTTTCATCTCCTCTTTTGCATGAGATTCTAGTGATGTATATTTCCTCCCGACTTCTTGTGCCAGGTGGGAGCAGTTGTGGTCGGACTAGACCCCAACATAAACTACTATAAGCTTCAGTAAGAAATATAACTATTGCATGCAAGTTGTCTAAATCACCGAGTTGATTGAGAGTTAAGGCTAACACAATAACAAAATGGCAGGTACGGGACCCTCTGTGTACGTGAGAATCCAGGATGTCTTTTCATTGCAACCAACCGTGATGCAGTAGGACATATGACGGATCTGCAAGAGTGGCCTGGTATGGTCATTAGACTCAAAAGGCCACAGTGCCCAAAGTAGCAGTTTGGTTGTCACAGCAGCATATTCTTACTCGTAATTCTAGGTGCTGGTTGTATGGTTGCTGCGATGTGTGGATCAACTGAAAGAGAACCAATAGTTGTTGGGAAACCATCTACTTTCATGATGGATTATTTGCAACAAAAGTATGTGCACATTCTGTCTCAGTTCGTAGTGTGCAGCATAGAGCATAGTGTGATAAAGCAGCGTCATTCCTTGTATTGCAGATTTGGGACAGAAACGTCAAGAATGTGCATGGTGGGCGATAGGCTAGATACTGATATCTTGTTTTGGGCAGAACGCTGGGTGCAAAACTCTTCTCGTCCTATCAGGTCATTTCAATTGACTATATTAAGTAATTTCTTAGGTCTTAGGCGAATACAAGTCAATGCTGATATGTGGAGAATGTTTGAGTGAACTGACAGTGATTGGGCTTGTCAAACAGGGGTGACAAGTGAATCAAATCTACTAGAAGAGGGCATCAAGATTGAACCAGACTATTACACAAGCGGAGTGTCTGATATCATGAAACTGATGGAGTCCCCCTAGTAAGTAAGGGCATCATCCTCTTTGCTTTACCCTGAAAACAGTAATTTATTGTTTGTCTTGGTTAATAATTTGATGATCCATCATCAAGAAACAAGCATTTTATTATGTGTCTGAACAAAGGATTGAGAGGGGAGGTAATAAACAAACAAGATCTTCATGGAAAGTCCAATAGCACAGCCTGTTTTCATGTCATAGGGTTATTAGTAGCCCTTTATAGGCTGATTGGTCCAGAAACATGTGATGCGTATTGATAATAGAAACTAAAACTGAAAAATGATGGGATCGAGGAACACATATCTCTCTTGAGTTGAGACTAAAAAGAAAACAAAAAAAGGTTGCAATCCAAACGGCATGTGAGGTTATTGTCAGCGTATATTCCGCAACTGAGTTAAACTAATGATAATGAAGAAACACAGTCATCACTCAGTACAAATCCTTATTTGCTTTTAGCATGCCTTGTTTTATTTTTATCTTCTCAAAGTCATTAATCAATGCTTACAAGACCTACTAACAACATGCCTAATTGTCTACATCGTGAAATTAAGCATAATCTATCATCATTTTTATCATAACAATTTATGCAGAGAGTTACATTTGTGATCATTCAACTTTCTTTTGTCTTCCTTTCGGCCATTAATTCCTTGTCTCTTTATTTTGGTCACGCTCTCTCTTTACCTTTTGTCTTCTTCTTCCCTTGTATATTAGAAATTGATGTAAATTAAAGTCTCTTCTTTTATTCTATTCATAAATAAATAAAAAGCCAAAGGTATAATCTTGTAATATAGCTTTTAGAGTCTTGGCTGTGACTGGATCCTCCGTTGCGGGTTCTTGTCGTGAAGAGCAAACAAAAGTGAAGCTGAAGGTGAAGTGATGAAGAAGAAGTGCATGTAAATTGCAGCAGCAAACTTATCCTCCTTCTTCTTCGAATCTTCTCTGTGTCATTCCACACCCAAGGTATCTCCTTCCTCTCTCTTTCTAGGGTTTCTCCTAAAGTTACTGTTTTTCCTTCTTCTTAGATCTCCCGTCTCTTAAATCTTCAATTTTTAATTCATTTGGGATCTGTTTCTTTTTATTTACTTCAACCGCAAAGAAACTATTTTTGTGCTGTTTGATCTCTGTATCGTGGGACTGTTCTTCTTCTTCTTCTAATTGAACTTATTCTTATGATCTGATTAAGGTTTGAAGGGAGATGGGTCTTTCTCGTTAGATAAATATAACCTATATATTGTGCCCCATGGCGTCTACTCGTAAACCCAATGGTAGTGGAGCTGAAGTCGAAGCTCAGAAACTCTTCTCTTCAAATAGTAATACTAAGTCAGCCAAAGCCGAGATAGTTGAGCCACCGGTGCAATTACATAGATCAGCGACAAATCACGCTGCTGTAGGAATTCCGGAAAGTAAACGGTTGCCAGAGTCATTTAGGAAGCGATCTGGTGACCCGGCTGTTTATAGACCTGATTTTAGCTCCTTATCTACCGTTCTTGAGCATGTAGATTCATTGACCATTGATGAAAAGAAAGCATCAGGCTTTGGTAGCGTCAAAACAAGCTCTGCCTCTGCCAAAATGAGTGATGGCACGAGCAGTCTTGGCAAGACAAGCGGAAGTGCTAAGCTAAGTGGCCGCCTTGATTTCATGGAGAGTGGAAAAAGCAGTATCTGTAGAGGAAGCACAAGCAGTGATGTGAGCGATGAGAGTAGTTGCAGCAGCTTCAGTAGCACTGTCAACAAACCCCACAAGGCCAACGACTTGAGATGGGAAGCAATCCAGGCAGTTAGGGCTCGGGATGGGGTTTTGGGTCTGAGCCATTTTAGGCTCCTTAAAAGGCTAGGTTGTGGTGACATCGGGAGTGTTTATCTCTCTGAGTTGAGCGGGACAAATTGTTACTTTGCAATGAAGGTTATGGATAAGACATCTCTTGCCAGTCGCAAGAAGCTTCTCCGGGCTCAGACCGAAAGAGAGATTCTCCAGTCTTTAGATCATCCGTTTCTCCCTACCCTCTACACTCACTTTGAGACTGAGAAATTCTCGTGCCTGGTGATGGAATTCTGTCCCGGAGGAGATTTGCATACTCTTAGGCAACGCCAGCCTGGGAAGCATTTTTCTGAGCAAGCGGTAAAGTGAGTCATCCTTCCTCTTATCTATAAAGATTAGGTGTTCCTTTAGATTTTTGAAAATTACAAGATAGTGGAACAGATGACAATAGAAAATATTTTGGGACCAGACCATTTACTTGATCTCTTATCCTCAGCTGACTAAGGTTTTTTCTTTTTCCAATGTATGTCAGATTTTACATAGCAGAGTCATTGCTAGCTTTGGAATACCTGCACATGCTAGGGATTGTGTATCGTGATCTTAAGCCTGAAAACGTTCTAGTTCGGGAAGACGGACATATAATGCTCTCTGATTTTGACCTCTCACTCCGCTGTCTTGTCAGCCCAACTCTAGTGAAATCTGCTTCTATAGAGTCAGATCCATTACGAAAAAATGTTTACTGTGTGCAGCCTGCTTGCATTGAGCCCTCTTGCATCCAACCATCGTGCACTGTCCCGACCACTTGTTTCTCGCCTCGTTTGTTCTCAAGCAAATCTAAGGACCGTAAACCAAAAAATGACACAGCAAATCAAGTTAGGCCATTGCCTGAGCTGGTAGCTGAGCCAACCGATGCGCGGTCCATGTCATTTGTGGGCACGCATGAGTACTTAGCCCCGGAGATCATTAAAGGCGAAGGGCATGGGAGTGCAGTTGATTGGTGGACTTTTGGGATCTTCCTGTACGAGCTTCTCTTTGGGAGAACGCCTTTCAAGGGCTCAGGAAACCGACAAACACTGTTCAATGTAGTGGGTCAGCCTCTGCGGTTCCCGGAAACACCTGTGGTGAGTTTTGCAGCAAGAGACCTCATCCGGGGCCTTCTCATGAAAGAGCCCCAGCAGCGTCTGGGGTTCAAACGGGGAGCTACTGAGGTTAAGCAGCACCCATTCTTCGAAGGTGTGAACTGGGCTTTGATTCGGTGTGCGACTCCACCAGAAATCCCTAAGCCGGTTGAACTGGAAAAAGGAACCGTAAGTGTTGCAGAGGTACCATCGGGCCAGAAGACAGCAGCCGGTTTGGTTCTGAATGCTCAGAAAGGGTCTAATAACTATTTGGAATTTGATTTCTTCTAGCGTTACGGTGAAGACAAATGGTACTCTATTCTTCTTTAAAAGACCATGTGGTGAAAGATGATCTAATGCTGTTATGCTCTTTATAGATTGCCATGAATTGTATGTTTGTTTTCTCTATGTATGAATGACCTTCTGTAGTTTATAAAATGTTTTAACCCTCCTTATAACCTTACTAGTTTTTTTAGTTTTTTTTATCAGAGTTCCTTTTTAACTCGCTCTATCCAAACATAAGACATGACAAACCATTTATTATCTCTGCATCTTGAGCTCTCATACCATTATCTATTAGTTTTGGGCTTACTGATGAAGCACATGCAAGCAAAAGGGTCAACGGGGCGATCTTTTTTGAGCCGCTGCTCTCTTGCGGACCTGGAAGGGCTGCTCTCCATCATCGTCTCCTCCATCTTGATATCTTTTCCTTGGCATATGACTTTAACCTCACACATGTTTGCTGCAGAGCTCCTCAATATCTGTTCAGGAACACAGTTTCCTTTCATTGACGTTGCTTTCCTACAGAAAGCCATCAAAAAAGGAGAGAAGGCTGGTTCTTATATCAGACAACTGATGAAGTTTGGAGGTTCATCGTGTTTTTATATATATATACCTTGCATTAGACTTGTCGATCCCAAGAACAAGCTTCTTGATGTTGAGAATGGTAATGAGGTCTTGTATAGCCTTAGCCACCGAGTCACTCTCAACCAGTATTGTCTCCACCTTCACCTGTATCTCACTCTCTCATCTGTTAACTTACTATCTTGATTGATCCACTCTTAATCATTCAAACAACATCAAGAGAGAGATGAGACCTTAGACGCAGAGCAGACTTGGAGGAACTTGAGCAACAAGGTTCTTCTTTTCTCCCTTTCCTGAGACATGAAGCTTTCGACTTGCTCTTGACTCGCTTTCTCCCTGGTGAGTCTCCCCACTACACGGATGATACATACAGTTGAGTGCACATGGATTAATCAAAGATAAGAAGTGGAGAAGAAGGCTATATACAGACAAGGGTAAGGAATGGAGCGAGTCTCAGGGAAGACATGGATGAGGTAGAGAAGAGTAGAAGAAGAAGTGATAAGATTGTCAAGAGCCCAACGCAATGCCTCCATACTCGGTTCTCCATTACCAACCCCAACATACACGTTGTCCTCTCCGTTCATCGACACTGTTCCACTGCTCCTCCCATCTAACTGGCTCTCTCTCGCGCTCTCCAGCCCTCTCCTTCCACCTTCTACCTCCTCTATCTCATTGCTTCTCCGCTCCATCTCAAGAGTTTTCTTCTCGTTGACTTTTTTATTGCCCTCTCAAACCTTCTTCCCTTCCTTGAATATAAATTTATATATATATATATAATCTACATGTGCTTGTGCGAATGTATGACCTGATTCTTGTTCTTTGCGTGTGAAGTTTGTGAAAGCCTGAACTTGTCAAGACATTTAACTTCTTACATATCTTGACGAATTCTAGTTACAAGGTTATCCATTCACGTATGTGTCACTTTATAATATTAAGTAAAGATGAAACAAATTTGATCATATTTACTACAACAAACAAAAGAAAAACAATGAATTCGTGTCATCCAAATATATATAACCTTTTTGTGGTCAAGAATTTGAAACTCTAAATATGGGTCAACGTGCTTTGCTGGTTTTTTTTTTTGGCAACTGTCTAATGCATAAACAATCACAGATGCATATGTGTACAATGTCGAATATTCGAATCCGTGTAGGAATCTTTATGTTTGATGATTAAAAGTCAAAACACATAACTTTCATAGCAATTGCACAAGCTACTAGACTTTGATGTTTTCTCTTTGACATTAAGTAATTCTTCTGTATTCTTTAGGTCTTTGAGAATAGTTTTTACTAATTTGATGATGCTCCCAAGAGAAGTGGGCCACATAACATGTTTAGCTATGTGCATGATTCAAATGATGTCCAGTTAGCACAAAGTTGTTGATTCTTGGCTTTTGATCATGAGGACTAGTTTATATTATTTGCGAAAGGCATGTTTTGCCATACAACAAACGATATTGACCTTTGAATAACCCATAAGCAAACTCATTCATGCTCTTCTTTGTTGTCCACTTGAAAAGTAATTAAAACGTTTCAACAGAGACAACTTTAACTATTAGACCAAAAAGAAAAGAAAAAACAAAAAGGAGACCAACTTTGAATAGCATTATCCATCTTTTGATCTTTTCTTTTCCCAATAAAAGACAAGACTCACCAAATCTGTCACGAGTTCATACGTGATGACATACTAACAACAGGGTACAAAGCTTTTGCAACTTGTGTTGTAGTCCATAATGTTTGAATCTTCCTCTGTCTTTTGGTTGGTTCATTCACAAAACATCAATTTTTAAGACTTGTGCGTTGTGCCATTGACGAAGAACCAAAAGAGTAAGGAAAATCAAATGGGATTTGATTGTTTGATTATTCAAGAAAACCCAGAGAAGAAACAAGAAGTTGCTTGTTTTTTCTTTTTATAGGAGCAGTCTCAATCAAAGTAGATCATTCCTCTCTTAATAGCAAATTCTTCTTTATTTGTATACTTGTGTGTTGGTTGGGAGTTTCTGTTCTCCTACCACCTCTTTGACCTTTACTGATTGACTCATAGTTTGGTGCAAAGTGACAAAAGGGGAAATATCAAAGACTCGATCTTTGAGATTCAGTCGTTTCTTGGCAATTCTGTTTCGGTGAGAGAAAAAATGGGGATCGTTTCAGAAGAAGCCATTAATGAATTCCAGGAGCTCATGGATCAAGGTCTCACCTTTTCTCCTATACATCTCTCTCTCTCTCTGTTTCTACTTTGATTTCCACCTACTAATTACTGAATCTGGTCAATTGGTGTCAGTTGAAGAGCCACTGAAGAAAACATTTGAGGTATGTTACATTTTTAGACTGAGCAGATCAATCACAGATGTATTTTGTACACTTCCCTTTAGTTTAATGTAGGTGGTGGAACAAATCTTTACCCATATTTGATCTGCGTTTGAATCTATAGCTGCTTTTTCTATTATTATTGATTCCGTCGGACCTTATAGCTTTGCATCTCTAGGCGTGAGCTTGAAAGCCAGAATCCACGCTTCTTATTCTAATTTGTTTCCAAAATGGAAACTTTAAGTTAAAAATAAAACATGTTCTGTATTTGTGTATCTGTAGAGTGTTCATCAGGGTTACCTGAGGGAGAACTTGAGTCGTTTTCTGAAAGCAAGAGACTGGAACGTATGCAAAGCTCACACAATGGTACGTCTCCAAGACATCTATGTGATATTAAGTGACTCCACAATCTGATTACACCGTTTCTAACTCACTTTCAGCTGGTTGAGTGTTTACGTTGGAGGGTGGATAACGAAATTGACAGTATCCTATCTGTGAGTTATTCATTCCCGTTCCCTCTAGTGTCCCTTGAGCTGAGATTTGATCTTCATGTTTTTGGTTTCCACAGAAACCCATTGTTCCTACTGAGTTGTACAGGGACGTACGGGATTCTCAACTCATAGGGTTGTCAGGCTACACGAAAGAGGTAGCCAAGATTCCATTGTCTTTTCTGATCAAAAAGATTCTTTCTTCTTCATTGCTTCTGTCTTCATATTCAGGACTTGCCTGTCTTTGCTATTGGTGTTGGCCTCAGCACATTCGACAAAGCTTCTGTAAGATGCTTTCTTTTATCCTCGCAGTTTTCACAATCAAATGAATAACAAAAATGAATGTGCTTTACTTCTCCCACATACAGGTTCACTACTATGTCCAATCACACATCCAAATCAATGAATATAGAGACCGTGTACTGCTGGTGAGTACAGGGAAAATGGCTACACTTTTTTTTCTTTTTTCTGGTTTCTCTCTTGCAGTAATGAGTAAAACACTGTTATAGCCTTCTGTGTCCAAGAAGAACGGCCGGCCAATAACTACCTGCATCAAGGTTCTAGACATGTCAGGGTTGAAACTTTCAGCTCTTAGCCAAATTAAGGTATGATACTCCATGTCTGTGGAGAAAGTTTTTTCAAGAATACTGCAAGTTGTTAAATTCATTTTCATTTTTGTTTTTATATATGACTTTTGTGTGTTACATGTCTATGCAGTTAGTGACTATCATATCGACTATCGATGATCTGAACTATCCGGAGAAGACAAACACGTATTATGTTGTGAACGCTCCATATATATTTTCTGCCTGTTGGAAGGTATGCATGCTTCTTTGATTCTCTTCTATCTGTAACTCGGGTTTTGCTATTTAGCAAGTTTTTTATAAAAAAATCATTGAGCTTTAGCAGGTTGTGAAACCTCTATTACAAGAGAGGACGAGGAAAAAAGTTCATGTCTTATCCGGTTCCGGAAAGGATGAATTACTGAAGGTATATGCGTATGCAATTACTCTCGTATGCATCTTACTGTGAAATGCAAAGTTTCCTAAATCTGTGCTTCTTGTAGGTTATGGACTTCACATCTCTCCCACATTTCTGTAGAAGAGAAAGCTCTGGGTCATCTCACCACACTCAGAATGCAAACTGTTTTTCCATTGATCATCCCTTCCACCAACAGCTATACAACTATGTGAAGCACCATTATGAAACCAAGGGACAAGCAGAACCTTCAAAGCAAGGATCATTTCACGTCGGTTTTCCTGAGCCTGAAGCTGAACGTGTTGAGATAGCTAAGACAATAGAATCGGAACTGCACAAGTTTGAGAACTACAACGGTCTAGCCAAATCGATTAATGACAGAAAAGTCAATCATGATACACTGGAAGGTAACGAACGCTGAATTCTTCTGAGGAAATTCCTTTCAGTAATTCTAAAGTTAAGATGTATTTTACGGGTGAGCCAGCAATTCAAATGAATAAGCTGAGTACTGAGCTGTGTCCTCTCCCTGGCCATGCAAATACAAAGCGAAAAAGAAGAAGAGAATAAATCTTAAACTGAATGTACTCCTCACATCTTGTATAGTGTTATTTGATTCCTCTCGCTATCTTCTAAAGTATCAAAGCTCTTAGCAAAGGCTCTTGCGTCAGGCTACCTTTGATGGAGTATATTTTCTTTGTTGGTAAAGTTAAACATCATTGGTTTCAACAGTTCATATTAATTTCAACACATCTTTATTGCATCTCATTCAAGTACAAAGTAAGGTAGCTTTGCGTTCTAAAAGTCTATTGAATTCACAGTGCCGAATATCCAATTGTCTTCTCCGACCTGGCAGCACGTCAATGAAGTTAAAAGTTGTGCTAGGAAGCATTAGTTGGCACGTAATGTCTCGATTGTGCTAATGCTATGCTTACCAGAGTTAAAGAGGGAGCTTACATGAACTCAAGTACAAGGGCTGATGCTCCTCCCCCTCCGTTGCATACTGATGCCACTCCATACTTTCCCTTCTTTGCTCTCAACACCTGAATCAGAAGGATTCAAACACACTTACAGCGTGGATTCAAATTAGCTCCATTGTTGTCTGGTATTGTGACTTACCCCCAATAATGTGACCAAGATACGAGCACCGCTGCAACCCAGTGGATGTCCCAGTGAAACAGCCCCTCCATGCACATTCAGCCGTTCCTGTTTATATATAAACTATCAGAGACGGAAAATTAGGACTGCAACTTCCACAACTGTACTTGTTTCATGACTCACAGGATCTAATCCCAGCAATTTCTGATTGGCCAAAGCTACAACCTGTGGGGAAACAAGCCAAAACAGTCATACCTCTATTCATTCCCAACAATTTTAAAACACTGAGAGTTCAGTAAGCAGGCTTACAGAAAAGGCCTCGTTTATTTCATAGTAATCCACTTGAGATGCATCTAAACCAGCACGCGTTATAGCTTTAGGTATAGCAAGAGCCGGTGTAGTTGTGAACAATTCAGGTGCCTGAGCAGCATCAGCGTATCCTCGGATCTTAGCAATAACATGCAGTCCAAGCTCAAGAGCCTTCTCTCCACTCACCAACACTAATGCTGCCGCACCATCACTGTCCACCAACATAAAGCAGAGCCAATAAGTGGCTGTTGGAAGTAAACAACACAATATGCTTGCAGGTTTACAAATGAAGGAAAAAAAGAGAGCAATTTAGAGATACATAGTTAAGGCTCAAAGAACGGGGAAAGTAACATCGAAAAAAGGACCTTATACTTGATGCATTTCCAGCAGTGACTGAACCCCCATCCTTGAAGCTTGGTCTAAGCTTCTTTAGTTTGGCAGCATCAAACTGGTTCATGCCAAACAAAAAAAAATCAATAAAGGCTTTTCAAAATGAACGTAGCAGTTCTTAAAAGTCTTTACCTTTCCTAGGCCTTCATCCTTGTCAACAACTACCGATGGCCTCCCTCTTCCAGTGGAAACTTCAACCTATAAGTATGAGTGTATGAACATTATTCCATGAAAATGCCATTTAAATTGAATTCGTGAAATGCAGGGAGAAGAGAGTACCGGAACAATTTCCCAAGCAAACAACTGAGCGTTTTGTGCAGCAATACCGCGCTCAAAACTCTGGATAGCATAAGCATCCTACAAAATGAAAAAGTTAGTATGTCAGAAAAAGACACTGAGTGAGAGAGTCACAATGGAAAGACAAATGAAGGATGAAGATGAGTAACTTGTTCTTCTCTTGTAATACAATGCTGGTCAGCGCATAGTTCCCCACAAACACCCATTCCAAAGTCATTGTACACATCCCAGAGTCCATCTTTGATCATACCGTCAACAATAGTATCATGGCCTAATCGCGAACCCCTTCTGCTGGCAGATATAAGCAGATATAAGGGAAATAATAAAAGGAAACTGTGTCTCTTCAGCTTCTTTGTTACAAGTTTGGATTTAGAAAATTCAAAAATATACCTTGCGTCCGGGAGATACTTGGGTACATTAGACATGCTCTCCATGCCACCAGCCACAACAATATCATTGAAGCCGAGTTGGATACTTTGAGCGGCTAGCATTACAGCTGCGCTTACACGTGAAGTAAAAGCAGTGATGTTTCAATGATCATCCGGAGTAAAAGAAAAGTAGTAAAACGTAATTACCTTTCATTCCTGCAGCACAGACTTTGTTGACAGTGGTGCAGATCACCGAATAGGGAATCCCAGCACCAAGTGCAGCCTGTCTTGCTGGTGCTTGCCCAAGATTGGCAGTTAAGACATTGCCAAAGAAGACTTCTTCGACCAGGGCCGGATCAACGTTTGCTCTTCTAAGTGCGGCTAGAAGAAGGATGTGAAGCAGTAAGAGAATGAAAACTTGGGTGAATCAGAGAGAGATAGAGAGTAGTAGTAGTGGTGTTATTATAAGTACCTTCAATGACTATGGACCCAAGTCTTGTGGCATTCAAAGAAGAGAGGGAGCCGAGGAAGTCTCCCATAGGCGTCCGTGCCACTCCCACAACACAAACATCTGCAGTCACCGGCATTAGTACATGATCCAACCAGAAACTGACGTATTAGAACAAAGCAAGATGCGCGAGGGATTCGTAAAGAAGTAATAAACAGGAAAGAACCTCGAGGCTGTACGGAATCACTAGAAACAGGAGGAGCCATTGAAGTCACCGATGAAATTATGTCTGAGGTACGTAGGGCCTACCAATTCAGAGAACCCAGATAAGAGAATCAAAAGAAAGATCACAGCTTTGGATTCCAGGTGAACAATTCAGTTTGGTGTCAGATGAGGACGATCAGAAGGCTTATATAAGATTACGATGAAACGTGAGAAAGATAGTAGATAGAGAGAGATCATACTAGACAAAAAGGAAAGAAAAAGAGAGATAAGAAGAACACGTGTGTGTGACGTCAGATATCAATCTCAATCTCGATTTCAGTTTCACCACCACCTTGGTATTCGTGATTTTTGTCCATTTCTGACAAGTTTTGATTAGGAAGATAAAGATTTCAGAATCAGGTAATTATGTTAGTTTGCATCTAAAGACTTAAAACGTACACAAGAAAAGAGAGCATCAAATGAGGTCACAAGGCACACAAACTAGAGGTTTTAAAGCCTTAAACCCTTCTTGCACTGCATTCACTTGGGAACAAGACAAGGCAACACCAACATGTTGCACTTATACAAGACAAACGTGTTTGCTTTGCTACAAACTACATACCCTAATGCTACTCCTTTTTTCCAGGTGGATCAATCAACTTGATCTTCAACTCAATCTCACCTGATTCAACAGCGCACAGCCTCAGCCACACGCTCTGCACCACCTCTCCGTCTATGCAACTGATTGTGCTCTCCCGAGATACACAGTTCTCTGAATCCGGTAACACTTTTCTAAGCGTTGTCTCACCAGAGGACATGCGGACTACATGCCTTAGTCTGGCAACTGAGATAAGCGGCTGAAGGCTGAGAGAGGCATGACCCATCTTGTCATCTGCCTTGAACCTATCTTTATCAAACACTTCCTGCATCCCCATAAACAATCTCAGCATCATCGTCAAGATGATTATAAAAGGAAAGATACTTGAAGATCTTTAGACATACCAAAGCGAGAACTGGTGCAGGATCTTTTAGTGTAAATCTCAGTTCCTCATCCCACACTGGATTCAGGCAATTGTTGATTACTTTGGTCTTGGCTGACTGCTTTTCAGGAAGGTACACCAACCAATAGATAAGAACAATATTGACACTTTTCCCTTGGTATAAACACAAACACTAATGCGAAGAACAATGAACAATGCACAAACTTACCTCATTTCCCAATTTGACAATCACGTAAGGATCACTTGACTTGAAATCTCGGATCACCAGTTTTTTTCCTTGAATAACAGTCACCTGGAGCAATCCTAGCGGCTCGCCCATCTCAGATCTTACAAACACAAGCTACCAACGTTAAAGCAACTGTCTTTGTTAGACAATCAATTGAATTGAAAATGACAACCAAGATACAGAGAAAGAGAAGGAATCACGAGTAATCCAACATTGAAACCCCATGGAAACATAGAAGCAAAGCCCAAGTTTCTAGTGGAAGTCACTCGGTTGGGAGCTCCTTAACATACAAAACTAAATTCTAGGAAAGATTCACACTTCATCTGGAAAAAATAAACAACACAAAGATACCAAATGTCGCCAATCTACAGACACATCTACCTAATGAGTAAGGTAGAAGAAGATACTGGAAAAATTACAAGATAAAACCCAGAAATTTACAGAGGACTCTGCAAATTGGTAGAAATCAATGAAAAGGCTCAAACTTTTTGGGTTGAAACAGAAAGTCGATTCAACAAAATTGAAACCTAAAGCAGCGAAGAAAGATACAAAAGTACCACTGAGAAATTTGCTTACTTAAGAGGAAATAAGAAAAGGAAGCCAAGAAACAGAAAATTACGAAACAACTTAAGCAGATTGGAAACAAAAGCACAAAACTCGTTCGTTGGTTCGTTTCAACTTTCAAGTTAGCAAAAACAAAAATACAAAAGGCTTTGGTTTCGTCTTCATGAGACAAACGCAGGCAGATACTTACTATGTGGAGAAGGGAGGTGAGGGAGACGATGCAATTTACTGTATCATCATTCTCTATAATTCTCCTATACAAAAGGCAAATTCTGTGGTCTCGACTCTCGAGGTCGCACTCTATTGTTGACCAAAGCCTTAACCTGCGTTCTCCAAAAGGTTTGTGTCTATGGTCGTATCTATCATTAGTTTGGGTGAAGATTTTATCTTTTTTTTTTACTGGTTTAGTTGTCTCTGTGGGTGTATGTTTGTGTATTTTTCTATCCATATAATTCACCCAAAAAAAAATAAACAGTTAAATCTATCTAACTTTGAAACTTTTTAGCTTGTAAGAAAGATATATAACTAATAAAATATTTATGGTCAAATAATTAAATGTATATATTTATAGTTTTTGGTCGGAATTTAATAGTAAAAACTATAGTCTTTAATTTGAAAAAAATAAAAACAGTAAGTCCATTTAAAGCAGCGCATTTGCATAATCGAGATCGAGTTTTCCTATCTACATTATATAAAAATTTGGCTATCGGACAAAAAAATGTTAAACCGTTAGATTCTTGGAGGAGTTAGGTGTAAGAACAATGAATTAATGACAGTAAAGTTAGGTAAACCTAATCAGAGATGGCTTCTGACACGCTTTGACTTTGCCTAACATTATTGCTCCAAATACCATTTAATATAGCTCAACATATTTCTCATTTTTACATGCACAAAAATACTTGTTTCCAACCATTTTATTCATAGCTTATAAAATATTCCATGGACCTAAAACTTTAATGAAGATTAAATAAATCGAGGCCCATTAGTTGGTCCACATATACACCACAGCACTTTTCACTTCATTTTAACGAATCATTATTAGATTATAGGTTCATGTTTTAGTTTATGACATACAATCAACACAAATATGCAAACCAAATATTATATAGATAATCTTGGACCAACGATAGTGCGATCTGCAAACATGTCAGCAAAAAGAAAGAAGAATAGACGAAAGTGGTAAAGTAAGAGAAACAGTACTTTGGGTTAAGGAATATAGGTTATAAAATATTACAGAAGAAAACATGAAATAATCCTACAGATAAACACACAGAGAGACTACAATACATGACCACATAAGCTTCTTGAGAAGCTTCTTTTTGCCTATTTATTCATTCCATCATGCTGGTTAGAACAAGTATGTATCACTAACCCTACAAATCTCACAATTTTACCACATATACACCACAGCAATCCAGAGACCACCAACACCGCAATCTTTCTTCTACATTATGGCATACGACTCCACACTCCTATATTGCTTTTCTCGATCTCGACTTACCCACTTTACTTTTCCACGCTCCCTGCACACGCGTTCAAAGTTAACACATTAGAATTCTCTACTCATCTTTTATCTACGCTGCTTGTAAGATTTAAGAGAAAGGTAGGTAGATACAAGAGTCTCATTGTCAGAAGTCTCAGCATCCCCAGCATCGTCTTCAGCTTCTGTTTCCATTTCTTTGTCAGAAGTCTCAGCATTCCCAGCATCAGTATCTGAGTTGTCAAGTTCACTTTCTTTCCCCTCAGCGTCGCCACCCAATTCTGCTTTCGCATCCTCTAAATCATCTTCCTTGTTTACAACTTCCTCATCATCCTTGCCTTCTTTCGACGAATTTCCTTCAGACTCTGATTTCTCTTCGCCAGCCTCCCCACTATATTCTGGGCCCTCTGTCACCAACTCTGTGGCTGATTTCTTTTTTTTCTCAACTATATCGTTTCAAAATAGAATAACTTAAGTAAGAAAAATATCATGTAATATGTATAATCAACCACATTGCTGTATGTAAATATGCATGTGAGTACATAGGTTGATAGGATTTAGAAACTGTGGGGAAAGCTATCAAACTTGGACATAAAAGTGGACGAAGCAGTCCAATGGAGTGTACCTGGCGTGGCAGAAGATCGTATTTTCTTGTTTCTGCTCTCTAGTTTCTCATATTCTAGAGAAAGACTTTTTGGAGTGCCTACTGGGTGTTTATGTTTTAAGGCTTTCTTTGGAGTTCGTTTTCCTTTTGGCCTAGAAAAGACAGCAGTCTAGGATAAAGTAAAAGGCCTAACACAAATGGAGAGGATAGAAAGAAAAAAAACAGAAACGAAAAGCAAAAGAATGACCCACATTTGAATTTCAAAAGACAGAGTTTAGCTTACGTTGTTGTTATTGAGTCTTCATCCCTTTGTAGGCCATCTGAATTCTTATCCTTACCTTTCGAAGATCTAAAAGAAACAAAACAAAGACACGAAAGAATAAGATTTATATGTCATATGATAGTACAGAAGAATACAAGGCAACCTGGACTCTAGAAAATTCCGTCTATGTGCAGTTGCAGAGAGTAAGTAGTACCTTTTCTTATTAGAACTACCCTTTGATGTCCTGGACTTCTGCAAAAGATACAACTACTGTAAGGATAATTATATAGCTCAAAGGAACAAACTCGACCGATGGCTAGAAATAGTGAAGATATATTGACAACAAAACCAATAAACCAGAAAAAATCATAACCTTTGCGGACTTTCCACCCGTGTCTATGAGCTCCCACCGTTCTTTATCTAGGTTAAGTACTTCAACATCTCCGTCCTCATAAAGTATCTGCGAAATCATATGGATTAAGTACAGAGTTATCTGGACCAACTAACCCAAGGAAAACCAAAACAAAAAAGCAACGTGCAGAAAGCTTACCACATGTCTCTGTTTTGTGGAATCATAAGATTTCACTGTCCCTTCATAAAACCTATTGAGATCAAAAAGATGGAACCTCTATTGAGAAAAATTTAGAAAAATACCACTTTTTGTTGGAAATGAATGAATGCAACAGATGGATTCAGAGTAACAAAATGTGACTAAGAATGGGATAAAACGAATTAACACATTCGCATTGTAGCTTTGCATATACATCAGAATAATAAATCATAAGGAAAAAAGAACATTAATGGAATTACTACAATGAAATCACTTTTGCACTTTCAATCCAGCAAAAATCGCTCAAAAAATGCTCACCGTTTATCCAAAGGCCACCAAACATCTATTCTGCAACCGATCAGTTCATCCTTTACCAATTTACTTTCATTTGTGGAGCACTGAACAAGAAATTAGGTCAGACAAGAGAATATATGTCTCACAGTGATCAATTAGCACAAAAGCGACACTAATAAACATCAATGGAAAGTAAAGCTCTGCACCTTAGCCAGTCCAGATGTGCTTTTTCTTTTTCGATTTTTCATTAATCCAGAGGCAGATTTCATTTTGCTATCACCACTCTCTGCTGACCTACTCTGCTTCGGTTTGAGTAGGAAAAATTGCATATGGACTGAATATCAATAAATTGAAATAGAGTGAAATAATATAAAAGGTAAGACGCTATTGATATTTTTTACCCTCTCACTGCAGTTGCCACCTTCGCTATGATTTTCAGTGAGAGCCCAATCTTTTGAGGTGACGCTTTTCTTTCTCTTTCGGGGAGAGCCTAATCTTTTCTCTTGGTCTGAATATTCGTCGTTCGAGTCTGAGGATACATTTTTGTCCATGTCTCTCTCTTGATGCAACTCAGCTTCAGAAGCTTTCAGTGGAACTTTAGGACCAGTATTTGAAAACTTGAAAGGACTATGGCCAGAAGATGATCTTCGGCGCTTAGGGACTGAAACTACGGATGTTGCATCACCAGCATTCCTTTTGTTAGCCTTCTGATCTCTTTCACATGTGTCTGCTCTCTCACCAGGGTCTTTGTGTCCATTACTGGATTCGAATTTATCCAGCATTCGTAGGTGATCCAGATTTATTTCCCTCACCATTTTCAAAACATCGACATCATTTTTACCATTTTCATCTTCAGCTGGTACAGGTTTACCCTTTTTTCCCTTTCTATTCTTGGCTCCCTGAGCTCTCAAACGCTCAACAATTTTACCCAGAGGAATTTCATTCCCATCACTCTCCCCGTCAATCATAACCTCATTTTCTGAAGTTTGGGGTATCACCTGAAAGGGAAAATATCAATACATACAGCAATTGCAAGATACTGCATCTCAGATACTAAAGTTGAGAAACATACGGATGCATCTGCATGACTCTCCAACTTGAGAGCCCTAAAGTGTGCCAGGACAGTCTCATCCACTAGCCACAATTTCTCTTCAGCTACCTATTAAAAAAAGATCCCAGGGGTTAGTAAACACAAACCAGGACAGTATATGAGGTCAAACAACGCAAACCTATAATCAAACACGACAGACAGCTCAGACTGCAAAAAATTACTTGAAGCAAGATCAGCATGTAAATTTGGACTCACAATTACTTTTGGGTTCTTACCTGAGACTTATCACCTTCAATATTTTCAGAAGGTTTGTACAACATCGGAGGCAGCGATACAGGTGTCATTGGCCCTTGTAGATCAGGCTCTTTCTGAGTTAAGTGTTTGATAATTGACAGGCCAAGCTCACAGATCGCATGTGAGTTCTGTTAATGTAAGTTATTAAATGTCAGCTCCATGGCACCACGACAGCCACAAGTAGAATAATTACATGCTTATAATACTTATTACAAGTAGTCCCAACATGGCTTTGTAAAATAGAGCAAGCTTAAACCTTTGACTTTGTTGCATCAGTCACATCTTCTGACTGTTTTATACTAAGGAAGATGGAGATAATGGTGGGAATCCACTCCTGTTCCTTATCAATATCTTCAGTCTTTCCTTCTCCCTCTTTATGGAGCAACATAGAAATGATCACGTATAATTGGCTGAAACCAACGATCGGAAATAGTAAGCATAAAGTGTAAACAAAGAAAACAAATAACTAAAACCACTAATATCAGTTAGAAGGGGGCATATCGAGGTAAACGGAAAACAATTTACCGATATACAATTTCATATTTCTTTACGTCTTTGCATTCTTTGACATCAGGACAAGAATGATGTGCAAGTGCGTGAACCAGGTAGGGAAGGATATGATGAGGGTAGAGAGTAACTGAATTTGCATCATTCTGAGCAGAAATTTTCCTCACTTTTGTTTGGTAAGAATGTTGAATGATATCAGCTAGGTTGTTTTTGACCTGTATGACAATCCAGACGCATAATTTATAGCCAGATTGTCAGCATTCTCAACTCAGAAACATCATATATGTATTTTTAAGTAAAGGGCGATGACATACCTCCTCTGATTCGAGAACATTTGATCCATCAATATCGAATAAAAACGAGCATGCATACTTTGTCTCCAAAATCCGATCCTTTATATAGTGGTGAACTTTCCTGAGGAATATCTTCTTAGCTGTAGGAAATGGTATCTAAAAGAGAAGGTAAGAAAAAATGTTAAAAAGTTAAAACAGAACCCAGATCAGAAGTAGGATTGGATGAGAGGTGTGAATGGAAAACCAAATTGATGATAGGTACCTCGGGGGTTTTTAATGTTAAATGAAATATATCAATTGGTATCTTATCGTCCCAGTGCCTTGAGAGGCGGAGAACTGCCTTTGCAGCAGCAAGTCTTAAATGGGCCTTGTCAACAGAACTGTAAGAAGTTTCAGTATAAATGCCTTCAAATTATAGAGAAAAACGACCTTTTAGCATATTTAGCATTCATGTCTACTAACCTTGATTCTAGATCTTCAGATACTTCCCCAGAGGAAAGAAGGTTTTTTAGTATTCTAAGAAGGTCATCAACACCCACACGAAGATGAGCATCCTTGAAAGGCAAGTAGCTCTTAACCAACGTCTTAATCCCATATATCTATTTCACAAAAAAAAGAAAGAGAGAAGACAACTGAGTTTTAAAACAAACTGGACAAGAGAATTATTACTTGATTACTTTGATATAAGGTTAAACAAACATCTGCAAATAAACTAATATCGGTTATAAGAAAACATTCGCTAGGTACCAACCTTCAGTTGACAAATTTCACTTTTGTCTTCCCAGGATATTTTTTTGTCATCTACAGCTTCCTGCAAAGGGGTAAGAGTCTTTCAATGAAAAAAAAAACAAAAAAAGTCTGAGAAAGCAGTGAACGACAGATTGTGAGGTCTTGCAGTAAACTAAACATGAGAAATACATACACTTTTGAGGTTGAGGATTTTGTTTCTAATAAAGTCAACTACTTCAGTTTCTCTAGTCTCAAAGATTGGCATCGCAATCTGCGCTATGCATCCAAGACACTGAAGAACAGCTGGCCGATGTCTCTTGTCCTCCAGCATGTCCACGAGTCTCTATAAACCAAGTATTAAACCAGAATTTCCAAAAGGTAATTTATCAACCACAGATAGCCATACTTTTAACATAAATGAGAAAAACAGAATTTTCACCTTGTATAGAACAGAGAGTGACTTCAGGCCATCATCCTTTGTTATTGATGCTAGTGCGTGCACAGCATACTTAGCCTGTTTACGGTTACCTTCTACACAGATCTTCTCCAATAACAGGTCCACGGAACTTTTAAGAGGACAATAGGAGAAACAATAGACATCAGAAAGACAGGTAACTAATGAATAAGTGAGATAAAGCTTGATGATAAAGATATATACATATATTGAGGGCTTTACCTCGCTAAAACTATGAGATTCTCCCGAATAGTACCACCTGCTTTTGCCAGAATTTTTAGAGTACCTTCCTTTATCATTTCATCATCATCTTTAAGGAAACCTATCAGCTCTTCTTCCGCCCCATCAAACAATGATGGACAAAAACATGCGAGGAGCTAAAAATTCAATGCACGGGCATCAATACAGAGGAGTTTGTAACAAAACAAAGAAAAGAACTTCATCAGCATGGGATCTAATCGACTATAACAAATACTAAAACAAATTTCCTGACTAGTAAATTTTAAACGATGTGTCAGATAAGTTTTTACCCCTAAAAAGTCCATGCAAGATTGAATGCCCAAAATATTTTTAGAAGACTTTCTAGCAGATACTTCTGATAATATCTCTTTCACATATTCCTTGCTGAACAGCAGATACGAACACTTTATAGAGAGGGTGCTAAGAAATTCGTAGAGACAATGCTTCTCAGAAAGTATTTTAAGCATATCATCCTGCACAGAACGATGAACCAGTTACAAGGTTATCAAAAGTAAATCTAACACTAATTCAAACTAGACATTATTCTCACCCGAATCTTAGATGCTTGCATTATGCTAGTGCTGGGATCAAGTAGACTAGTTAAAATCTTCCAAATATTAGCATCTTTCAGTTGATCAAGAATCAAAAAGTTCTGCTCCGACTTTGGGGGATCAGAAAACGCACGTGACATAACTCTGAATCCAAATAAGATCTTTTTCTGCATCTCAGGAGAATCAGCACTCTGCGTCAAGACAAAACATAAGGTTCCAAATGGTGAAGCTAAAAAAGCAATTCCGAAAAGAAACTTAATAAAAAACATAGTCAACTATGTTTTGTCAAACCTGTTGCATCTGCTTAATTGACAAATATCTTTGCATTTCTTGTTGCATCCTAAAGGTTAAGAAATTTTTTCCAAAATAATACTTCAATATCGTAAAAAGGGCCGGATAGTAACACATGCAAAATGATTAAGTGCTAAGAAAACCCATCAAGTAGACCTTTGTCGTTGCTCCAGTATTTTCTCAAAAGCTTTAATCTCCACTTTGTCAAACCCGCAAAAGATTTGTATCCAATGTTTGACTTTATCTCTTACAGAGAAATCAGTTGGAAACAGTGAACTGCATAGAATATATTCAATTGTATCTGATCTGCAACACAATTAACATATTCAGAATATCTCTCTCAAAAGTATTGATCATATCCAACTCCAACTAAGTTAACATGATAAATACATAAGTAGAGGCTCCTGAAATCTAAAGTTCCAGAAAAATTCCTTACCTGAAATCTTTGTCATAAAGACATCTCAAAATTTTGCCAGGAATCCAATCAAACTCGCCAGTTACTGTTTTCCCATCAGCACACCGCGAGCAATAGACACGGAACAATTCAGTCAACCTTTCCATCGTGTAAGTTTTTACAAGTATCTGATTTAAAAATTAAAAAAAAAAGAACTGAGTTTTAAATGTCTTCAAATTTTAGCATGAGATTATTTGAGATATCCAGACTGAATACTTAACACGTACAACTTTGTCTCGAAGCCGTTCTGCAACTAACTTTATAGTGTCAGTGGGAATCGACGTTAATTCACTCAAAGCCACATCACAAATAACAGCAACAACTTGTTTGCGGATATTCTCATCATAATCCAAAAGTCGGTCACAGAGTGCAGCTACATGTGTTAATACTATAAAATTAGTCAATTCTAAAGTATACTAAAGGCATGATAAAAAAAGGACTTACATATAATTTGAGAAGCCTCAGCTCTCGAAGGATCTGAGAGTAAGCAATTCCTAATATGGTCAAGGATGGCCATCCGAACTTCAACTACTCTATCAGTGAGCCTTTTCAGAAACTCTAAAAAAATTGAACCGAACTCTTCCGAGATGGCATGTCCAGGCAAGGAAAATAACTCTCCAACCAATCCAACCACTTTCAAACGAGTTTCCAGTTTATCAGCCTGAATATGTTAGTAAGCATTATGTAATATATTTCAATACCAAAAATGAGCTCAGTGAGGAGTATTGAAACAACAAATGGATAAAATTCACTATTTCAAACAAAACACATAATAAAAGCTCGAAATGCATGATCTAAGAGTCACGATGACATTGCATGTGGAACAGATGTAAAGGTCCAATATTAAAAATATACCAAAAGCTCTCCAATGAGATATGGTGCAACTCCAGATAGGGCCTGCGGAGCACAGCGGTACAAATCATAAATAACCTCATGGTGGTCAATTTGACTGCTGGAAATCATATCTCCAGACATCGAAGAGATAAGGAACTGCTTTATGTCAGATTCAACTTTTGGCGCACACTGCTCTATGACTTTCATAGCAAGTCTTCTTGCAGCATCTCTAACATCCTGCCATCATAAATGCAGAAAATCAGCTGTCTGGTATCCTTGAAACAAATGATAAGCCATGTCCTTCTAATGATCGCTAATGTCAGCGACCAAAACCACAATTATACACTAAATTTATATCCATTAATGTAAAGAGTAAAACAAATAACACGCTAAATAATTATGAAGTAGTCGCAGCGACTATTCAAATTGTCGCTGTTTTCACTGATGATCACCGGAACACCGACCAGAAGTCTAAACAGTTATCGCACTTCTTTGTTTTCCACCATCTCTTTTACGTGTAGATTTCAATCCCTAGATATAGACACAGTGGTGTGGAAAAGAACACGCCTATACTAGATTGAAATAATATTAGTAGCCTGAAACAACAACATCAGAATGCTCACACTTCTATTGCGGCCCAATCTAGAGAGTAGAATTAGTAAAAGGTGCTCCTGCACATCTTCACTTTCTTCTAAAAGAACAATCATTATATTTTGCATTGATGAGAAAACAATCTCCGGATGGTCATCTCTGCACATACAAGAAAAGAAACAAATCTTTCAGTATAAAGCCCAATTGAAACAAAAACACGGAAAGCATATATAACCTGTATTACTCACCAACAACACCAACTAAAAGCAGAATTGTAAATATGAAAGTTCAAAGTGTCTTGTAGAGAGGAAAAAAAGACTTGATATAAATCAAAGGAAATTTCTGACAAGAAGTCTAGGTAACCCACCTAGCAACATCAAGAAATGTAGTGAACACTTCTTTCACCAAATCATCACATTCAAGATCCAACATCACTACACATGACCTGTACTTCGCAACCGTTTCTAAAATGACAACCCTCCTTCCAAATGATGGACCACTGACATCATTCAATCCAGAAAAAGCGCTCACAATCACTTGAAAAATATCCTGAAATAAGATAAGAAACAGAAGGGATCGGTAGTGGACATGTTTGTAATCACAGTGAGTGCTAGAACAAATTCAAGACAAACAACCTTCATAACATTATCACTGTAAGGCGCTTCAGGTGCTGTAATACGTGTTATCTCAGAAACACAACTTGCAACTAGAAGCTTGACATCCTTGTCTTGATGGTTGAGAATTTCAGGTTTAATAACTGCATTAAGAAAAGGCTGAATGGACTTGAGCACGGCTGGTGGTGGAGACTGCTCCAACTCAGAAAGATGAACAGCAGCTTCCTGCACGTAGCAACACACAAGTTAACAAGACTGGGCGTTATCTAGATTAAGGTTCAAATGAGCTCAACATTTTTCGTCATAGTATCACACAGAAACAGGATTACTTTATAAGGAGAAGAGATGTCTGAGTAAACTAAACAATCCAGTCACCTCCAATCACACCAATGAAAATCAGATCACATTTCCACAAAGTGTTTGATAAAAACGAAGAAGGCAAACTATATCTGAGCCACATAGTATCACTGTCAAGTATAAAGATTTATAATTTGGGTAACTATTTCATCTATAGAAAAGGTAGTGAAGATAGCGCAATTCAATTCCAGCATGCGACAACTCAAGAATAAAGATATAGAAAAATACCAGCCCAACCATATATAAACTTGACATTCTAACAACAGTAGCAAAAATAGAAGAAGATAAGAGCCGAACTTGAGCAATTATAAACATTTAACTCGGTGTCATAGGAACATTTGAAGCCTAACAAGCGGAAAGCCATACAATTGAATTTCGAGAAAAGTCAAAGAAGATAATATATCTTCCAATCAGAATGGAGCAAGCCCTAGGTTAATGCACGACCTAATTTCGCAAAAATAATCAACATGAAGGGCGGGCAAGCGTTAACGAAAAGATAGAACAAACTAACCCTAACGCAACTCACTTCAAAGAAGCAGAAAAACTAGCTCAATTAATGAAGATTACCTAGTATGGAAGAAGATCTAGAAAAGCTGAAAAAAAATTGGTTTCGAAATAGACAGAATTTAAATGGTGAAGAAAGTAGAAAAATTCCCTCCAAAGGAAAAAAATGGAAAGTTGGTATAAAAAATTGCAGAAGAAAGAAGGAGAAATAGAGAAGGAAAAAGACCTTAAGGAGTTTGAGGAAGGAATCCTTGGAAGAAGGAGGAGGGTCGAGCTTGGATCCGAAGTCGTTCAAGTGGTCCTCAGGCTTCTGAGCCATGACGAGTGAGAAAGAGAAGTCTTGAAGCGACGGTGTTGTCGTATCTTAGAGGCGAGGCACCATGAACGAAGAAAGTCTTGCGTTTGTTTTCTCTCGACTCTTGGTGTGAATTTGGTGTTGTTCTTCAGAGTCACTCTGAGGAAGAAAGCAACTAAATCTGATCTGAGCTCTTCACAAAAACAACTATAGCCCGATTTGCTTACTTACGCCTTTGTGTCTCTAATCGCTTCCGCGTTTTTACTCTTTTTATTTTATTAGTCCCTCACTTTCTCATCTATTTCATCCTTTGCCCCATTTCTCAAGCCCTTCGTAAATGGGCCTTCTCATTCGGCCCATTATTGGTGGACTTTCTACATACTGTTTCTCTTTCTTCCACCAACCTAAGTTGCTCAAGTGATTGCTTTCTCGTTGCAATGTCGACGCCCAGCGAAAATGACGGAAACTTGCTTACACCAGATTCTGAACCGGCTCCGGTTACTCTTTCACCTCCGACGGAAGAGAAACCTCTGTCGAAGAATGCTCAGAAGAAGCTGCTGAGGCAGCAAAGATACGAAGTGAAGAAAGCTGAGAAGAAGGCACAGGAGAAGGACCAGAAGAGGAAAGAGGCGGAGAGAAAGCATAAGGAGTGGGAGGAAACACTTGCGAACTCGACGGAGGAAGAGAGGATGAAGCTGATAGAGTCTAGGAAGAGTCTCCGGAAAGAGAGAATGGATAAGCGATCGGAGGAGAAAGAGAAGAAGATGGAGAGGTTGAATCGAGCCAAAGAAATTGGTCAAAAGATCGTCGTAGATGTTGACTTTTCGCATCTCATGTCCGAGTCCGAGATCTCAAGCCTCGTTCAGCAGATTATGTATTGCTATGCGGTGAATGGAAGAAGCTCTTCACCTTGTCATCTATGGCTGACAGGACTCCAAGGGAAGATGAGTACTGAGCTTGAGAAGCTTCCTGGTTTTGATAAATGGTTCATAGAGAAGGAAGAAAGGTGTTACATTGAGGCCATGGCTGATCAGAAAGACAATTTGGTGTACCTTACGGCGGACTCCGAAACTATTTTGGATGACCTTGACCCCAAGCATATCTACATTATCGGTGGCTTAGTCGATCGAAACAGATTCAAAGGGATCACCATGACCAAGGCACAAGAACAAGGCATTAAAACAGCTAAACTTCCTATTGGAGAGTACATGAAAATGTCAAGCTCACAGGTAACTAAAAAGGCCATTTCATTTGTCACACACACACAAAAAGTCGTCTCTTTTTTGAACAAATGCCAGCGTTTTCCACTTTGATATTGCCTATACTTTCCTTAAGCAAGACCCTGTTGTGAGATTTGGATTTGTGTTGATTTAGGTCCTCACTGTGAATCAAGTTCTGGAGATACTCGTGAAGTTTCTAGAGACCAAGGACTGGAAAACATCCTTCTTCACTGTAATTCCTCAGAGGAAAAGAAGCGGACTTGATCCAGTTGATTGTTCGAAATTGGAATCTCTTTCTCAAGAGCACCGAGGGAAAGAGAGTAATGTGGAGGCGAGTCCAGATAAACATGATCTTGTGGACAGAAAAAAGGTATGCGTTGAAATTCCTCTGGAATGAAGATTTTGTATGAGTGATGCTTCAATTTCTGTTGAACTCTGATTTTTTTGGAGCTGAAAAGGAATCTGAAATGTTTTGTCCCTTAATACGTTTGATTGTCAAGTCCAATGTTAAAGATCACACGCATATTGCTCTGAAAACCTTAATGCTTTATTAATACACTTTTACCACAAGACAGATCAGATGAAAACACCATGTTCTTTCAAGTAGATGACAACAAAGAAAAAGCATAATTGGTTTAGCTTAAACATGAGTTCATACACTAGAAGCTGCGCCTACTAAAAGTTATGACTCCTCCTCTGTCAGCTATCAAAGTTATTAGCCATTCTTCTTAGTACTTATGTTGTTGAGTAGGAAATAGTTCGACTCTAGCGCCAGTTGCTGATGATGATGACCCATTCGTCTTAGAGTTAGCTTCGTTACCACTGAAGACAAACCCGTTCTGGTGACGATAATGGTACTGTGCCATGTGGACACCTGGCACAGTCCCGTAGGCTCCATACTCGGCCATGCTCCCATTATGCCTCTTGGCCACTAAGCCGTTGGTCATACTAACAGATCCAGCACTGCAGCTAACCCCTCTTTCACCCTCCAACTCCCTGTAGCGGTGAAGGTACAATGTGAGGGGTTCGATGTAATCATCAAAACCGAGCTTGCTCATTGCCCACAAGACGTCCTCTGCAGTGATGGTCTTGCGCTGTTCCCGCTGGCACCGCTCATTAGCCTCCCCTGTTATGAAGCTGATGTACTCCGAGACACACTCTTGGATCGTCTCCTTAGAATCGTCTGAGATCTTGGCGTGAGCGGGTAAGATCCTTCTCATGATCCGTATCACGTTAGCAATAGGCATGAACCTATCTTGCTCCCTCACCATGCACTCCTCTTCACCGCCATTACTGGTTTTGTTAGGCTCGTTGAATGCTGGGAGACGCATGCTGGCCTCTGCCATCAAAAATTTACCTGCTAAACCCAAAAAATTAAAATTATTAATATGAAAATTGAGAGTTCTATTAGTGCACAACCGTGTTTTGCTATATTTGTTTTAATTGCGAAACTTTTAAGCTTCTATGATGTCTGCATGCGCCATTTTCACACTTGTTTGAGATTGACAAAAGCTATATCATTCCATAACAATGGAGGGATTGCAGAAAACAAGAAGAGAGAATAGTTTTGCATGCAACGGAATGAAGAAGTCTGCAAAAGGGGGGAGACAGATATTGGCAGTACCTGGTGCAGAGGGAGTGGTGTTGTTGAGGGAGAGCTTGCGATAGCCATGGAAGCCTCCACGTTCCATGTTCTTGTTCAAGTTCACGACTTTGGATTAGCGAATATAATAAATTAAAGAATGCTCCAAATTAAGAAGCATTTGAAGACAATAAGAGAGGCGAGAAAGAGAGAGAGAGAGAGAGTGTTTTTGCAAGTGTCAGCATTTGTAAATGTAGACCTCACAAGGTCCACAACGTGGCAGACACAGTCGATGTGAACGAGGATCCTTCTCTTCTCCCCCTTAGCCGTTACCAACAAAATTCTCTTTTTATAGAACCTTCTAAACTCAACATCATACAGATACTACACTTCA
Organism: Lepidium sativum; assembly: GCA_023374145.1. Classification (NCBI taxonomy): domain Eukaryota; kingdom Viridiplantae; phylum Streptophyta; class Magnoliopsida; order Brassicales; family Brassicaceae; genus Lepidium; species Lepidium sativum. Next base: position 44,719 of record JAKUCM010000446.1, read on the forward strand.
CTCATAAGAGTTAAACTAGACCAAAATCAAATTAAACTCGATAAATCATCTACAGGTTTCCGTTTTGCGTGCTAAAAACCTAAATTAAAACTCGAACAATCATTCCTCCCTCTCTCCGGAGGAGTTGGTCTTGTACAAATTTCCAAGTTTCTGAAAGTACGAGCGAGTCTTGCTGTGCTCAGGCTGTTTCTTCCCACCTTCCATCACTCTCTTGTAGTACTTGTTCATATTCTCCCACTTCTCCTTACACTTTTTAGCAGACCTTTCGTACCCTTTTTCCTTCATTCTTGCTGATATCTCATCCCATATCGCACCCTTGTGGATCCCTGTCTTCTCTTCCACTTCGCTTCTCGTGGTTATTAATGCCTGCACTTCCTCTTGCGGCCACCTTCTGCCACTTCCAAGCCCAAACTTGATCTCTCCTTGTATCTGAGCGGAATCACGTGGATGTTTCACGTCTTCACATTGTTCAGGGAGACTCTGGAGTGGTTGTTGAGGGGGCTCAGAGGGTAAAACAGGGATCTCAATCTCTTCACCGAGAACAGTTTTGATGAAAGCAATGAGAGACAAGCTGCGTGCCATCTCTTGCTTCCGTCCCTCTTCATTCTGTTTCATCCTCTCAGTTTCCTGCTGCCTCCAAGCTTCCTCACGTCGTATTCTCTCGCTCTCCATCTTCTCCATGACGTTAATCAACTGGTTATGCATCTTCTCTTGCCGCTTCATCATACCCCCCACCAGCTTCTCCAAGAAATGCTCCAGCTTTACCCTTGTTTTCCGCTTTCTTTTACCAATGACAGCCTTGCGAACGCCTGGGGAAGAATCACTATCGCTTTCAGCAGAGGAGCTGCAAAATCATCAAATTGGAAGTGCTCGTCAAAACTATTATCTAAGAAAACGAATAATCTCCTAAATCCAAGAACTAGCTGTAGACAGAACAACACTAAGAATCGAATAAACTATAGCTGTAACTGAATGCTTAAAGCTGAGATGTTAAACTAAGAAACAAGCTTCCAACAAAAGCAACAACTTTTCACAGTAGCAGAAGAACAAGAATTCGTTTTTTATAGAAACAACATAATTTTGAATGATGTACATTACCTGAGAGATAGAGCATCCCAAGAAGCACGATTTCGAGGTTTAAACTCCATTTGGGGAGGAAGAGAGTCATCCTTTGAAAACCCAGCCGCTAATTGACCACTTTGCTCGACGTCAACAATCTTCGATCCTAGGGGAGCTTCGAAGCAGCCATCTCCAAGGAATCCCATCTCCGGCAGCCTATCTAGGGTTCCGGCGAGAATATCGAGACGATGTCGATCCTCGGAAGAAGAAGAAGGCTTAACGCCGCACCTGATGGGTTTGAGTTTCTGAGGAGGCGAAGCCAAGTCTGCGAGCGTCGCCAAAGCGTCGTCGTTTCCGTGTGACTCTGATCGACGGCTACCGTACATCCAGTCGCCGGCGAGAAGTTCCATTGAAGAAGGTAAAAATAAAATAGGCCAGTGAAAAAGGGTAAAAATACATTGATGCATGTAACACTGTCAAATGACCAAATTGCCCTCAAAAAAGAACAAGGCAAAACACTTGGAGGTACACACCGACATCTTTTGTACCTTAATGCAAACGTTTGCTAAACATATTCAGATCATTCTGTAATTGATTTGTGGAGAATTAGAAGAAATTCCTTCATTGGGTTGTTTGTTTTCTCTTTGATGATGACTTCTCGTTTGGCCAAAAGCTATGGTTTTGTTACTTTGCTGCAACCAAAGTGTATTCTCTTTTTCCCAAAAGAGGATAAAGAAGTGCAATCAATAGACCAGATAGGCGGTGAATAGCACTACGAACCGATCTAATGTGTATGATAGACTGTCTACAAACGTTGTTGTGTATGCAGGCTAAGAAAGGAGTATGGATCAAATTGCCAAAGGAGCTTGTTGGTCTTACTGAAACTGCTGTTAAGGTGTCGTTACCTGATGCTAAACCTACAAACATATTCTTGAACACCCTTTGTTAATTGTTTGGAGATTTTTCATTTCATAAAATGGTTGTGTACGAGGGATTCTGGTTTCATCATGCGGAGAAAGAATAGTTGATGCTTGTGTATTGGCATAGGTGCTTTTGTCATTAACCTCAATAAAGAGGTGTGATGAATAAAAAACAAAAGGCTCTGTATCTTTTTTTGAACATCTCCAAGAATGGATGACATCTCTGTTTCTGTATTTGAATCAAAGGTTCTAGTGATTCAAGAGAAGACAGGAAGATTTAAAGGTCTAGGTATTTGGAAGTTTCCCACTGGTGTAGTGAATGAGGTACTTCTTTTTATTAACTATCTTAACATAGTTGAGTTCAACCTTCTGATTTCCGCTTTGTGTTGATTCAGGGGGAATATATCCATGATGGCTCGGTCAGAGAGGTGAAAGAAGAGACTGGGGTAAGCTTTCTTTGTATTATTTTCTTTACACTTTACATGAAACCAAAAGCTACAATCCCACTCATTTCTGGATTGTATGTTATCAGGTGGATACAGAATTTGTCCAAATACTGGCGCTCAGGTTGCAACTGCTACTCCGAACGCATCTTATACTTGTATTGCAACATAACTGACTCTTATCTGTTTTAAATTATGGCAGACAGACACACAAAGCTTTCTTTGAGAAGTCAGATTTGTTCTTTATGTGCATGTTAAAGCCTCTTTCTTTAGAGATCAATGCGCATGAGACAGAGATAGAGGCAGCTCGAGTAACTTTTTGTCCCTTTTCAATGAGTCTCTAGTGACAACCACCAAAACCCTTACATATCTCTTCTCTTTTGTGTAAACGGGAACCTGGTGCAGTGGATGCCATGGGGGGATACACGAAACAATCATCTGTACAGAATGACAGAAATTGGCTCTGCTAAAACCAATGGAGAGTACGCGGGCCTTACTCCTCTTCGAGTCTCAGCACCTGATCAACATGGTATATTGTACTTCAACTCCCGCGACTTAACATTCCCGCCATTGACCTTTCTCAACAAACAAAGCAGTCCTCGCAGTTTCCATAAAAACTTAGTTTCGTTGCTGGCTCGCTATGTAAGCATTGACATTTGAATCTACTTAGCTCTCACCAAAACATCAAACCATTCGAGATGAAAACATTTGCATTCAGTGAGATCCAATTTATAAGGTCAATAACGTTATACACGCTCATTTCGCTGATTACTGAATGCTACAACAAAAACTGTCACCTACTAGATTGTCATCTGATGGGACTATTTAGCCAGAAAGACAACTCGTGTCTTTGAATCTACTTAGCTCTCACCAAAACATCAAACCATCCCTAATGAAAACATAGGCATTCAATGAGATCCAAATTCAATACAATGGTTTCAGTTACATACAATGGCTTAAGTTACATACAAGATTAAATGGAGCCAGATTCGTTAGCGAACCCAAATGTACAGCAAACACACTCGATCCTCTCTACACAGACACAAACTGCAACCCCTTAAAGCACATCTGATTTTACATCACCAACACCAATGTTCTTTCCATCACAAGATACCTTACAGATTTAAGATTGCAAATGTTTATGGGTCGTAAGAATAGCAAGTGTATATACGTATGTATGTATCTATATATAGAGAGATCCACTTCACCAATCTTTCAAGTCCTTGTCCTACCGGAGGCAGCTCCGCCTCCACCGTTGCTAGCACCACCTGGGGCTCCATGCATATGGTTCTGCTGGTGAAGAAACTGATGATGTTGGTGATACTGCATGCCACCACCGTAAAAGGCAGCGCCATCGCCGACGGCATCTCTGTGATGGTCTCCGGCCTCATCACCAGTCTGTGGCCTCCCCAGTCCAGTCCTCTCCCCTTCAATCTCCCTGAACCTCTGCAAATAAACTTTCAAAGGGTCGACATAATCCTCAAACCCTAGAGTGGTCATAGCCCAGAGCAAATCGTCGCCGTTGATGGTTTTCCTCTTCTCCTTCTGACACTTATCGGAGGCCTCTCCGGTGACGAAGCTGATGAACTCGGAGACGCACTCCTGAGTAGTCTCTTTGGCATCTTTGGAGATTTTGGCATTAGCAGGCAAGGCCTTCTTCATGATCCGGCTGACGTTAGCGATGGGCAAGAACCTGTCTTGCTCTCTGGGGGACAAGGAAGACTGTCCGTTCTGGTTGCTACCGTTTTGCTCTCCACCGGAATCCCTATCGGAATCCCCCATTTTCAGGAATAACAAGAAAAAGTAAAAATGGAAACTTGGAACTTCTTTCAAATCATCAGTAACAGAAAACCAAAATGAAGTGAAGGGAGAAATTAGGGTTTAAGAAAAAAGGCTTTTTTTGTTGAGTGTCGGCTGGGAATTGTAGACAGTGGTGAAGGAGTCGCCGGAGTTTATAGAAAGCGAAGATGCTACGACTTCTGTTAACGTGACACGTCAGCTTATATGAACCATCCATTTCTGATAAGACTATGACAACTGGATACGTCAAGCACCGTTGGATTGGAATGATCTCGCCCTTTAAGAGTCTGCCACGTGTTGTGGACCCCACGTAGAAGAGAGAAGAGAGCGCGTGGAAGACACGGAGATTAAGTGATGGTCACTTTTCGATTTTCTTTTTTGTTGGGGGTTCATTGACACAGCTGTTTCAATATTTATAACAACACTTGCGGGTCTCTATGGGCCCACCTGTCATCTTAATGGGCCAGTTATCAACTTAAGATAGGCCCATTAAAGTTGGTGCATAGCCCATTCTGTTCCCTTTGCGGTTTGAGTACTCCAAAGAGAAGAGGAAGTAATCAAGAAAAGGAGGAACGTCACATTTAACACAAACGTTGCACCAAATTTAAATAAATAGAGACTTAAATTTAAGTAATTGCTTCCAAGTGTCGTCTCTCTCTTTCTCTCTTCTCATTCACCTCTCGAACTCTCACACATGACTCACTTTTCTTTACTCTCTTATGTCCTTCTACAAAGACTTCTCTCTCCCTTGCTTCTCTTGTATATATACATTTCATTCATCTTCTTTTCTCTTTTCTTAAACCAACCAAAAAGCTTACGTTTTCAATTATCCTCTTTTCTTTTTATTAATGGAAACCTTCTTCTTCCTCTGCTTCTTCTTCTTTATCTTCTTCTTATACAACGGAGCATTTGCACTTACTGAGGGGGATATATGGACCAGACCTGAAATGGTGGACATGGCTGGTTACGGTGAGCAGAAACTCTCCTCCGTCATTATCACCGGATCTCTTCTCTGCCACACTTCACCTCTTCACCTTCCTTCCATTGCTATTCCAGGTCAATTTTTCTTCATGTTTTCTCTGTGTTGCTTCATGCTTCCTACTTACATGATCCTCTGGATACAGGTGCCACTGTTGCCATCAAATGCCACACTGGATCCAAAAGGAGGTCCAAATGGATTAAAGCTGTTACGGATGAATTGGGAGAGTTTGAAATAGATCTTCCCTCCCAACTCCACGCTATTCCTGACCTCGAAAACACATGTTTCATCAAGCCAGTATATGTTCCTAATCTCTGTAGATGCTATCACACTTCTACCAATATACACCAACCTATCAAACTTGTTTCCTCAACCAATGGCTTCCGTGTCTACACATCAGGCAAGATCAGGTTACAGGGCTATAGTTCAAGATCATAGCAAGCTCCTGGTGTCACTATTTCAATAAAAAGATTTAGACAGAAACAACAGATCCAAATTGTGAAAAGCGTTCGTCTTTTTTGGTCCCTCGTTTGTTTGGCTGGCGCTTCAGTCACAGAACCGAGATGAGTCTCTCTCTACATTGTTTATCATACTCCCAGTGTAAGTAAGAATATACGTGTAAATGCTTTGAGTACGTAAGTCGTGAATATATCAGATGAAGTGTTCAGCAGCACTAACATATAAAATTTGCTGAAGCAAAGACACAAGAGTAAACATTCACTAACTGAACATTAAAGAAGAGACAACTCAAGACTCGTTGGGGTGAGTTTCAGAGAGTATGTAGGTTGCAACATCACCACAACAAGTGAGCTTATCTGCTTTTTCATCTGGGATTTCAATCGAGAATTCTTCTTCAATAGCCATTACTAGTTCCACCTTATCTAAGCTGTCCAGCGATAAATCCTTCTGGAAATCAGCCTTTTCAGTAACCTGTAAGTCACTACGCCGTTATAGAAACAAAACATTTCACCAAATCGCATTACACACAAAAAAACAACAGCAGTTTTAACCTTAGAGGTGTTGGTTTTGTCGTATTTCTTCACCAATTCAATAACTCTGCTCAAGATTTGATCTTGGCCTCCTCCATCTGCAGCTGCTGATGTGGAATTCATTTTACTAAAACTCTTCAAAACATATTCGTTCTGAAGAAGAAACATCGGCCTGACAGAGACTCTCAATCTCAAGTGTTGCAGGATTGAGCTCGTAATGAGATTCATCTGAAATTGAAGTAGAGGAAATTCCAACTAAAGTGTCAGCCTTTAAATAAAATAAAAAACTAAATATTTCCTCCGGCGAATCACAATGTTTCAAGCTTTACGCATCGTTGTGGGAAAAATCAATTGCCGTTAATAAAAACTGAGAATTGAGACCAAAAATGAGAGACCGTAAAAAATGGAAACCCAAACCGAGAGCTCGTATTGAATATACCTTGTTTGAGTCTGCGACTGCAAGTTAGGATCTTTAGGTCCGATTCCAAGCGGAAGAAAGAAAGATAGAGAGGAGAGAAGAGAGTAGCATAATTGAAAACCTACGTGGGCCTTGATATTATGGGCCATGATAAGACTTTATAAATGCGGCGTATGAAATAGTAGGTAGGCCCAACAAAGTTAATGGGTTTGGTCACACAAGTGTCGTGCTCATTACTAATTATGGGCATGTGATAAAGCTATAACTCCCGATTTAGTAAGGCTGCTTTTATTCATGTCATGTTAAATGGTCAAATTGAGGATACTCATTTCCAAGTTTTTTTTTGTTGACAACGGCAAGTACCATAAACAAATAAAAAAAGCTCATCCAAATTATAAACCAAATACTCGGCATGGTTTAGCAAGAACGTCTGCTTTATAATTTAGAACTATGGAATAACTGAAAACAAACCAGAAGAAAATCTAGACGAAACTCTTCTTAATACGGTAAAAACGTTGGCCACTCAATATAAGTTTAGGTGTCTAATAATAAATAGGATTAACTTTTTTTTGTCAACAACATTAATAGAATAACGGAAACTATAACACCGACCTTACTGTTCTCAAATTCGAATCAGAAACTCGGCCTACCCGAACCAAATTATCTTCTTTTGAATTCAACGATCGCGGGATGACGGACAAAGATAAATAGGATTAACTTTGGACGGCCAAATAAAAAAATAAACAAAAGAGTAAGAAAGTTGGTGATTACAAGGAGAATGGCTTTGTTTGGGTTTAGGGTTGGCTCATCAATTATTATTACTATTATAATAATAATAATTACTTTGTGTATTCAAATAATTAAAAAAAATGATGTGGGATGGCAATCTTTATGGTCATGAACTATTACCCATGTTCCTCCCCACTTTGATTCCCAAAAAGCTTTTGATTTAATCAATATTTAAAATGAAGTAAAGCAGAAATTGAATATATAATTGGGAAATGAAATGATTGTGGAATCACATGTTGAATCAACATTAGATAGAAACATGGTTGATAAAAGTCCATGGCTTGAAATTAGGTGGATTAATTAAAGATAATAATAGAAGAAGGAAGAAATCAAGAGAAGTTAATCATGTTTTGGGGTTGGGTTTATTTGATGATAAATATATAAGGTAAAAAAAGGAAATAAAAAGTGGGTTAATAAATTGTGATTAGAAAGAGAAGAAATGACAGAAATGGAAAATGGAGAAGAGACCATAGCCAAACATTCCATTGTTGCTTGCTCTATTTTTCCAAAAAAGAAATATTTCTAAAATCAAAAAAAAAATCTAAAGAAAAACGTAAGAAGGAGATTCAGTTTTCTCATCTCTTAAGAAATTGTAGCAAACATTTGTTCCATCCATTTTTGTGCTGAAAAAGAAAAAGATAATCTGAGAGAAAGAGGGAGGGAGAGGAAAAGGAGGAGCTCTTAGCCTCTCTTATTAAAGCCTTTTCATTTCCTCCAAATCTCTTTAGATTTCAATTTCACTCTCTTCTTCTTCTTCTTTCTCTCCTTCTCTATCTTCGGTATTCTTTATTTCTTCTTCTTTGATTCTTCTTACTCCTATTACTTCACCTTTTTGATCCATACTTTGTTTGTTTTGCAGGAATCTAGGATCGTGGGTCGATCGGTTCACGGAATCCGATCACGACCCAGTTGCTCTTTTTGCTTCCTCCTTCCTTCTCAAGGTTTGTTTTTTTAGATCGACTACTTGTGCTTTTTATGACCCACCAAGGACGAACAAACGGAATCATGTAAGCTCTTCTTTGTTTTTTATTTCACCAGAAGAAAATGGAAATGGAATCATGTAAGCTCTTCATCGGTGGCATCTCCTGGGAGACCACCGAAGATCGCCTCCGCGATTATTTCCTCACTTTTGGTGATGTTTTAGAAGCTGTCATCATGAAAGATCGAGCCACTGGTCGTGCTCGTGGCTTTGGTTTTGTTGTCTTTGCTGACCCCAATGTTGCTGAAAGAGTTGTTTTGCTCAAACATGTTATTCATGGCAAAATTGTGAGTTTTCTCTTTTATCAAATCCTACATTGCTTCCATTTTCAGTCTTGCTCATCACTCACTTCTATGTTGCTGCTCCTCTAAGCAAACCTTTTATTCATTTGAGCCTATTTTATATTCTTTTCAATCACCCTGCAATACACACTCAGCTTGCCTCTCTCTTATATCCAGATCTTTGATCAATACTACTTCATACTCACAACTCCCAAGTACAAATGTAAAAACTTGAATTTTTTCATGCTGCTTCATCTCACTCACCTGCTCTTCCTGATTTCCCATTATCTTCTCATATTCAGCTACTTTAACGAACTGCTTTTTCTCTCATCATTGTGTTGTCATCCTAATTTATTCTAGTAGCGGAGATGTGTGATGTGTTGATTATCTCCATGATCACAGGTTGAGGCAAAGAAGGCAGTTCCCAGAGATGATCACGCAGTGATGAACAAAAGCAACAGCAGCCTCCAGGGATCACCTGGCCCAGCTAACACCAAGAAGATCTTTGTGGGAGGTTTGGCATCATCGGTTACAGAGGCTGACTTCAGGAAATACTTTGCTCAGTTTGGGATGATCACTGATGTTGTCGTCATGTATGATCACAGAACCCAGCGCCCCAGAGGCTTTGGCTTTATCTCATATGACTCTGAGGACGCTGTCGACAAAGTGCTGCAGAGGACATTTCACGAACTCAATGGTAAGATGGTGGAGGTCAAGCTAGCTGTTCCTAAGGAAATGGCTCTTAACACACTCCGGAACCAAATGAATGTAAATAGCTTTGCTAGTAGTAGAGTCAGTACATTGCTGAATGAGTACACCCAAGGATTAAGCCCGACTCCAATTCCCGGTTATGGAGTAAAACCTGAAGTTAGGTACAGTCCAGTAGTAGGTAATAGGGGCGGATTCTCACCCTTTGGACATGGATTCGGTATCGAGCTGAACTTTGAGCCAAACCAGACTCAGAACTATGGATCTGGTCCTAGCGGAGGCTTTGGACGACCCTTTAGCCCTGGGTATGCTGCAAGTCTCAGCAGGTATGGTAACCAGATTGAATCGGCAGGAGGAGCTAGTGGCTGTGTTCTGAATGCAGCAACAAAGAACCATTTATGGGGAAATGGTGGTATAAGTTATATGCCAAACTCTCCGATATCAAGAAACAGCTTCAATGGGAACTCTGGAATGTCTTCACTAGGCAGCATCGGAGACAACTGGGGAACAGCTGCACGTGCACGTAACAGCTACCACGGTGAGAGAGGAGGCGTAGGATTAGAAGCAATGAGAGGAGTTCATGTTGGTGGTGGTTATGGCAGCGGCTCAAGCAACTTGGAGACGGACTCCCTATACAGCGAGTCAGCGTGGCTATCGCTGCCTCCAAAGGCGGAGGAAAGATTGGGAATGGGAGCATTGGACTTCATGTCTAGAGAACCAGCTGGATACATCAACAGGCAACCAAACGGAGGTATGAATCATGAAAGCCTTTTTTATGTTTTTATATCTGAGAATACGAACAGAAAACCTGATGAATTATATGAAAATGGTGGTGTAGCAGGAATTGCAGCTTAGGGAAATGAGAAATACATACTATGAAGATCACAAGAGAGTCTTTAGAAGAGGAAAAATATTAATGGTTGAAAAAGCTAAAAGCTGTTTATTTTACTTAATTACTATTTTGATTGTTCTTATAGCTAGCTTTGTTTCATTTCACCCTCTTTTTCTAATTTGGGGTTTGGTTTCTTTTGATCTAAAAGGAAATTAAGTGTAAAAACTGAGTGATTATAGAAGAGACAAAGAAACAATGAAGTGTATTTTGTTCTTGTCTTTCTCCCTTTTATCCAAATTCCGTATATTGACAAATTAAAACATATGAAAACGAATATATTTAATAAAAAAAGAGAGATCAATTTGCCTAGAATGAAGGCAACTGAGTGTAAAGACGACAGGTGGTAACACATGTGGATGTTGATAAGCCACCGGAGAAAGAAAGAGCAATCCCATCATCAATGTCCATATTTATGTGAAGTGGACCAAAAGAGAGAGAAGCGATCGTTACAGTCCTCAAACTAGAGACGAAACATCCTAATCCCTCACACTCTCTTTCTCTCTCTCAGCTTCAAGACTTCACTAGAATCACCACCATTGTCCCTACACTCCTCCTCTATAAGGTGAGGCTATCTCAGAAGCACAACATACCAATCAAGATGCGTTTCCTTGTAACTGCAGATTCACCATTGTCCTCTACTGCGACTCCAACATGTAACTCCCACACTTGCAGATGGAAGCCTTACTCAAGCTCTTCCGACTTCCAAGCCAACGCTTCAGTCCTCCTCATCCTCTTTGTGTCTGCTCTCATCTGTGCTCTCTCTCTCTACGCTGCAATCCGCTGCTTTCTCCGGCCAACCCTCGAGACTACTGAAGGCGATGACCACAAGCCTGACCCTGAACGGGCTGCTTCATCCTCCTCTGCCACAACTCCTACACTTGTCTACTCCTCCGACCTTGAGCTTGCGGGTGCTGAAGCAGAGTGTGCCATTTGCTTGTCAGAATTCGAACAAGGAGAAAGCATCCGAGTGCTGGAGAGATGTCAACATGGTTTCCATGTCAAGTGTATCCACAAATGGCTCTCTTCACGCTCCTCCTGTCCCACTTGCCGAACTTGTATCTTCTCACAACACACAGTCAACTCTGGCAATGCATCATCAACGGAAACTCATTCAACCAACATCGATGCTTAGCAGCAATTCCCTCAGTTCTTCTCCCACATTTCATCTTCAGTTACAAAGCTTAGAATTTTATAATGTTTTGCTTGAGATTACCGTGTTGCTCTTCTAATTACATAAGACACAGACAGATAACAACCCAAGTCTTACTTGCCACTTGTATGAATCAGTTCTAACGAAAGAAATATATGGCAACTTGTGTAAGAAAAAGAGGAGTTTATGAGTGGTGAGGCCTCAACACAGATTAAAACTGAGTATTAATTAAATTTCTGAGTCAGTAAGAATCAAAGTTCACAGCTCACTGATTATACAAATGGAAGGGAAGCCTAGCTGCATCCAGTTAATGGGCTCACTTCAGGCCTTTTCCAAACCTAAAGCCCATATAAAGTCACGAGGCCCTTCTTTTCCTCCGACCAAACGACGGCGTTTTAATGATGAATCGTTCAGCTCTGCGTCTCTTCGTCTAATCGACTGATTTGGATCCCCAAAGAGAAGAAGATCGAAAATGGCTGGAAGATTGAGCGGTGTGGTCTCTAGAATCATGGGCGGAAACGGCGTCATTTCCCGATCCGTCGCATCTTCTCTCCGTCAACGAGCTGGAATGGGTCTCCCCGTCGGCAAACACATCGTCCCCGATAAGCCCGTAAGTCAATCAACATCTCTGTATATTTCTTCTTAGCAAATCTCTCAAATTTTCTTTCAATTTTGAAACTTCATTTTCCCTTATCTACGGCTCAGCTTCCCGTTAACGACGAGCTGATGTGGGACAACGGGACCGCGTATCCAGAACCTTGCATTGATCGGATTGCTGATACCGTCGGAAAGGTTTGTTTCGCTTGGTGATCTTTATTGGCGTAAAATCGATTCCTTTCCTGACTAATTTTGGAGGAATGAACAGTATGAAGCATTGGGATGGTTGTGTGGCGGTCTAGGGTTCTTTGCGACTCTCGGTCTCCTCGCTGTTCTCAACGACAAAGCTTCCAAAGTTCCATTTGTAAGTGAAAATCTTTCAACTTCTTATAAGCCACCGCTTTTTCCTGAGTGTGATTGACATTGTCACGGTTTTGCTATCAAAATCTATTCTTTGCACCTGTTGTTGTGTTCTTCTATGGTTAAACATATATACCTGGCATTGGCTTATTATTCTGTGATTAGAAAACTTTGAATCCACCAAAATTACTTACTCAGACTTTGGTCAATCTTCTTTTCTTGATTCACTTAAAGCCACAAGATTTACATTTCAGCTTCTTGCAGTTTGCCTGTTTATTAACCGACGCAACTCTTTCTTTTTGCTTCTGCTTCTGACCAAAGTCTCTGTAAAGTGATGGATCTTATATCCAAACATTGCTTTCACCTTCTTGTCTCGAAGCCATGGAGGGTATAATCCACCAAAAATACACCACATAACAGAATACTGTCAATCTTCTTTTCTTCGTTTGCTCACAGTATTAGCTTTCAGCTTTTGTATCTTGCCTATTTATGAATAGAAATCATTCTTACTGTTTGATTTTGCTTTTGACCTAAGTACTGGAATAGGTGAATCTTATGTCCACATTGTTTTCATTATCCGGTCTATATAGATTAAGCACGTACAGTACGATTAGTAACACTTGAAAGGATATAATGCTTAAGCTTGTATGCGTGTAAGAACACAATTGGAGCCACTAGAAGTTTATCAGCATGCACTCTTAATATCTATGACTTACTTCTCTTATTGGCCACTGGCCGAGTCTCATAGATGTTGTATCGAAGGATTAGTTTTGTTTTGAAGGACAGCACGTTGGCTTAAGAAGTTGCTCTATGTCTTATTGTCTATACATGAGATGAATTGCTGCAGTTCTTCATTGACTCTAGAAATTGTTTGATCTGTTTGTGTATTTCTTTGTTGCCATTGTGTTACTTATTTTCTCCATTACATGATAATCTTTAACTGTCTTGTTGCAGACACCAAGAGTGTATCCGTATGATAACCTGAGAGTTGAGCTCGGGGGAGAGCCATAGAGACCCCATTATGATGTGAGCTATCTGCTGACGAGACTCAAGCTTCTGATGTCGTGTCACTGGTTTGTTGTTCTTGAGAATGAGTGTTATTTCCTGCTTAGAAGTTGAAGACAAAAGTAATAATAAAAAGACTATTGTTTTTATTATATGCGCTGTCTCTGTAAGTAACAGTGACGAATGAGAGAAGATATTGTGGTTGAGCAAATATTGAATTGTGTTTTGTAATCTTTAGAAGATGAATCTTCGTGCAATAGACACAAAAGTGCCGTGTGTGGAAGCAAGTATGAGCCTCGTACGAGACTCCAAAAGAGAGCAGAATTACCTAATGTGGCATGTGAGTGGGACAGTGAGAGGTTAATTGTCACCGTTTCAAATTTGCCAAAGTAGAATTGAAACTTTGTTTTTTGTCTTTACTTTATTTTGATAAATGACCATTACCTCTCTTCGTTGGATTGAATATCAAAAATGATTACGACAAGTTAGGAAAGAAATTCAATCGTTATACTTTGAAAATTCATTTTTTGTTGAAAGAAAATAATCTAGAAGTTTGCTTGTTGAGCATAATAGAGATTATGTTAAGATATAGTTTGCTTGTGTGTTTCTTGGTAATAAGACCGTTATAGGCCTTGTTCGTTTGCTGGTCGCTGGCGACCGCTACCAAAATATGTTCGTTTCGTGGTCGCTGATTCAGCGATCGGTCGCAACGAACCAGCGATTACAATTTTTGATCGCTGTTTTGTTTACCTTCAGTTTTTAGTCGCAGCGACGGTCAAACGAACAAAAAGTTAATTTTTTGGTCGCGATCGCCCGTGACCAGCAAATGAACATGACCATACTTTACAGAAAACAATCCCTTAAACGTAAAATTGTTTGAACCCAAAAGAAGAAAAACTCGAAAATGAATAAATAAGATAAGGAAATACCAAGAAAAAAACACGATGGGGTCAGTGTAGAGAGACAAGAGCTCTGAGTCAAGTGATTAAAATCTGAAATGAGGACACAAATTGGTGGTGGAATCAAACTCTGCCACATAAATCATCCTTATTTAATTTTCACTTTCTTTCTTCCTAATATTCCATTTATTTCATGATCTTTTCTATATCTATAATTCGTTTTGATCAAATCTCTAAATATATCTTATCATATTCAACAAATGAATAGTTCGTAGTCGTCTCCTATATATCCTTGTTGAATACAGCAAAGCTCATCGTAAGTATGGTATGTATAGACAATTAGAGATGATGCATGTGTGTGTGTGTTCTTATCTATAGTGTTAAGGCCAAGTAGATATCTATCTCTTTGAGAGTTATAAATAATAGACAAAGCCAACAAGATTTTGTCATCCTCAATTGAGAGTTCAACATTTAGTTGTGAAAATTATTAATAAAATAGATGGAAAGATAGATAATTAGGAGAAAAAAGACAAAAGAGAGGAAGGTATGAACCAGGGAAGTTGGGCTCTGGAGGTCTTCCAAAGGCTGCTTTAACTAAAAACTAACTAACGTGTCTCTCTTACCAATTCTTTGGCTTCCATTTTTTTCAATCCTTAAACCATAAGAAAAAAGATACAAGAATCATATTATAAATGGTCCACATCTTTAGATACTATTACCAAGTGAAAAACTTCTTTATGCTCAACATTAACATGCTATTCAATCATTTGATGACTATAAGTATTTTACTATTCATTGAGAAGCTAGACTATATATAGTTAAGGTTATCTATAATTAACTCTTGAATTCAATATTTTTAGTGATTCATTTCATAGGTTATACCAAACTATATCCAAATAGCAAATTGATTGCTATGAACTTAATGATTACATGTCGTCTTAATCTCAAATGTAATTATGGGTCATCAAATCGTAAGCCATCATAATTGAGCCACTTGTAAACTTGTTAGACCCCATCTTGTTCATAGGTCCATTATATATTTCAATAAATAATAATACAAAAATATCTTCCTTACATAAACTCAAAAGTCATCAATCATAATATTGACTATAGAATGAATGACCTTTCTTTTATATTTACCCATTATATCCAATTAATAATGCGATTCTGTCTTCCAAGAATCATGATTTAAGACACACTGTCTCTTTTATTAATATGACCCCATTTCATATTTTATTAAATTCTGAACCAGCAAATATATGTGATACACGTTCAATGACATTTTACCTGAACGAAAATACAAATTAAAACATGAAAATAATAAAAACATTTATAAGGGAAAAAACAATTAAACTAAATGGATAGCCTTTGCATACTAAACATGTGTCACTCTTTTTATTTTTTGTCACCCAAAATTAACTAAATTCATATATATGTAGATGATAAATAATTGAGTGTGGTAATATAGACCAATGTTTTTTTTTTTGTCAACGGCAGATTATACAACTGGCTGGTCCAATAACTAAATTCCTACATAATGTAAGCAGGGAGATTCGATCCCGGATTATACAAATGCGCTGTCTTAAGTGGATTTAATGTCTGCCATTAGGCTAGATGCCATTTGCGACCAATGTTACTTATTGCATCACTTTCTTTAATAACAAAATAATTTCTCATACAATCACATTATTTAATTTTATGACGGAATCCTTTTTCTTAATTAAATAAACACATTTTTTATAATAATAATATAAAAAATTATTTATAAAAAGGCAGCAAGCCCTTCATAGTAGCTCTTACAATATTTCTCTATTAATTTTCGTATTAAGAAAAAAAAGAATAAAAAAGAATGAAGGGCGGTGGTGGAAACTCCGGCGGCGAGTCGGAAAATCTGAAATCTCCGCTGTTACCAGTGGTCCAAAATGAAGAATCATACGAGCATGAAACGGTGGCTAAACATCTGCGGGGAATATTCACAGCCAAAAACTGTTGCATAGGTCTAGGTCCTCTTCTTTGCGGCGTGGTGTGTGTATGCGTACGTCTCGGGGAAGACGAGACAACTCCGGCGAGGAACATGTTGGGAGTTCTTGTATGGATGTTCGCGTGGTGGTTGACGGAGGCTGTTCCGATGCCGATCACCTCCATGACGCCGTTATTCTTATTCCCACTGCTTGGAATATCGGCGGCGGATGACGTGGCAGATTCATACATGGATGACGTCATCTCACTTGTCCTAGGTAGCTTCATCTTAGCTCTCGCCGTCGAACACTACAACATCCATCGCCGTCTCGCTCTTAACGTATCTTATCTCTCTTCTTCTTTTTTCCACATCTTTATTTATCTTAAGATTATGGTTTTTAATTTCACTTTCTTGCGTTAGAAATAGTGCATTTTTCAACTATATATGATTGTAACATATTCGGTTTGCTAGATGTCCAAAAAAGCAGACGAGGGACACGTACCCACTCTATCTTCAGAACCATATCTTTTTATTTCTAAAACCTATGCTTACAACTTAATCATTAGCTTACAACTTTATTGATTAATAGTATCTTTGTATTCTAATCAATACCACATATCTCATCATGTTTTTTTTTAATATGATGATTATGAATTTATGATGAGTAACATGATGATTAATGGGTAGTGTTATAACTTATGTTGTGAAGATAACGTTGGTGTTCTGCGTGGAGCCGCTAAATGCGCCACTGCTTCTCCTTGGAATCTGTGCCACTGCGGCGTTCGTGAGCATGTGGATGCATAACGTTGCGGCTGCAGTCATGATGATGCCAGTCGCTACGGGGATACTTCAGAGACTACCTTCCTCTTCCTCCGATCCGGCGGTTGGTAAGTTTAGCAGAGCCGTGGTGCTGGGTGTGATATACTCGGTGGCAGTAGGTGGAATGAGCACACTCACTGGAACTGGTGTGAATCTGATACTTGTGGGAATGTGGAAAAGCTATTACCCTGAGGCTGATCCTATCAGTTTCAGCCAATGGTTCTTCTTCGCTTTCCCTTTGGCTTTGTGCATATTCGTGACCCTTTGGGCTATTCTATGTGTACTGTATTGTCCTAAAGGATCAGGAAAAGCTCTTTCACCTTACCTTCATAAAAATCACCTATTGAATGAGATCGAGTCCTTAGGACCAATGATATTTGCTGAGAAGATGGTCTTAACCGTCTTTGGTGGCTTGATTTTGTTGTGGATGACAAGAAACATAACCGACGATATTCCCGGATGGGGTTGTATATTCAACGGCCGGGCTGGAGATGGAACAGTGAGTGTGATGATGGCGACATTGCTGTTTATAATCCCAAACAAGATAAAGAAAGGAGAGAAGCTAATGGATTGGAGCAAATGTAAGAAACTTCCATGGAACATAGTGTTGTTATTAGGAGCTGGATTCGCTATAGCTGATGGAGTACGCACTAGTGGCTTAGCTCAAGTGTTATCCAAAGGACTAGTCTTTCTGGAAACAGCTCCTTATTGGGCCATTGCTCCAATGGTTTGTCTAATCGCTGCTACAATGACAGAGTTCACATCAAACAATGCAACAACTACATTATTGGTCCCATTACTAATAGAGATTGCAAAGACAATGAAAATCCATCCATTGCTCCTGATGGTGCCTGGTGCCATCGGGGCTCAGTTCGCATTCTTGCTCCCGACTGGAACACCCTCTAACATCGTGGGCTTCACGACAGGCCATATCGAGATCAAAGACATGATGAAAACAGGCTTTCCTCTCAAAATCGCTGCAACGGCCTTCCTCTCCATCTTGATGCCCACTCTTGGTACTCATTTTATTCACTTTTCTCCTTGATAATTTCTTCGTATTTCAGATTTGCTTATATAGAAGTGACTAATGAATATATATGATCATACCAGGGGCTTACGTTTTTGCAACTAGCTAAACCAGGAGTTTAATGCCACCACCGAGTTTAAGTACTCACAACACCCTATACAAATACAGAGCTAGTGGTTCAATATAATTTGCACTCTTTATGTATCGATCGATTTGGTGAATGAAGGAAGGGTGTGGTGGTCAAAATATTCACAAATATAAATCGGCCTTTTTTTTGTAAACCGACCGATTCTATATAGTTTTGCGGTACGACTGGTTTAATTATGTACTTAATGAATTCCAACGTATCTGTAAGTTTATTCTTTTGGTTTAATTATATAGTTAATCAAATATAGTGCTTGTTTATTGTCAAATATCTTTGCTGTATATTGGTGTATTCAATTAATAGTTATTGCCAATTAATGGTTGATATAAAATAGACATTAATGATATTAAAATAGGTAGAATTAGTTAATAATATTATGTATATTGCATTGTAAACATAAAGTGTAGGACACGTCATGCAAGGAGGTGAAGGTCAAGTATAAAAGGAGAAGGCCTTCGCTCTAAAAACAATCGTCAGAATAATAATCATATAAAAGAAAGAAAGCAGAATGAATAAGTACTTGATCTTTCTTCTTCCTCTTCTCCTCTGTGTTTTGTGTATGGAGGCGTCTGGTGGGGCGCGTCTGGCTGGGGGCTGGAGTCCGATAAGAGATGTGAAAGAGGGTCACGTGGTTGAGATCGGGGAATATGCTGTGTCGGAGTACAACAAGCAAAGTGAAGCCGAACTGAAGTTCGAGAGAGTTGTAAGTGGAGAGAGTCAGGTAGTTGCAGGCACGAATTACAAGCTAACAGTGGCGGCAAGAGATGGCGAAGGAGGAAGCAAGAAGTACGAGGCGATAGTGTGGGAGAAGCCATGGCTGAAATTCAGGAATCTGACTTCCTTCAAGCCTCTTTCTAATTAATGGTAAAAAACATGTAACCGCAAGTTCCTAAGAAAAATAAGAAATTTGGCAGTTTCATTTACATAAAATAATAGTGAAAGAAAAATGAGCGGAAATAAAGGAGAAGAGTAAGACAAAGTGAGGGAAGTCACGAGAGTAACAGTTGCATTTCTTGTCTTTGCTCTCATCTCGTTGGATTGCATGTGACTCTCTTCACTCTCTCTATCCATCTACCCTTCTTCTTCTTTTTGCATTTATTATTAATACTCACTTCCATTACATACATTTTAATTCAATTAAACCTTCAATCATTAATAAAATAAAGATAAAGAGATACCGAGGATAGATGAACTAATGGTGTAGTCATTTTAGACAATCTCCAATGGTAAGAACCATTGGAATTTTTTTTTTTCCAACGATAATCATAAGAGAAACAGACTCAAAACGGGCAACAACGGAGAAACTACGACACTACAACCCAAAAGATACCCGAGCAAGCCTGGCCAGTTTATCTGCTTTCTAATTTAGTGCTCGAGGAATTATCGATAATTGGCAGAGAAGAAATGAGGATCGCTAATAAAATTTAATTAATATATGTGTCATATAGACCACTCATAAGAGTCTATATGGCACATAGATCTTTAAGAGGGTCTCTACAAACTCTTAAATAAGAATTTTCACTTACTTTTTTTTTAGTACTTTTATTGGACGTGTTCTTACAAATTCTAAGGCAGGATAGAACTCCTAAATGCAATAGTACGAGTGAAATTTAAAAGTTAAGGGCTAGTTGAAAAAAAAAGAGATAGAGAGAGAGAGAGGGGAATCATCATATGATGAGATTGGGAGAACCAAAATAGGCATTTGTCTATCTTTCATCATCCGATAATAATGGAGCTTCTCTCACAGGCCGACCACATTTAGGGCTTCACTTTTTCTTCTCCTTTTCTTCTTTCTTCTTTGACTTCATTCATTCGTTGCTTCACTACCTCATTTCCATTGAATCACAAGAGAGGGAAGGATTGGGTCGTGCGTGTCTAAGAGAGGTGCTGGACGCGGAGCCTCCGCATCGGTCGCCACGAGGCTTCCGTCTCAGCATCTCACCGGCACCTTATCTTCTTCTTCTGCTCTTTCTTACGCCGCTGAACCCTCTGATCCTTCCGATATCAAGATGAAAGGCCTTTTTAAGTCTAAGCCACGCACTCCCTCTGACCTCGTTCGCCAGACTCGCGATCTCCTTCTCTACGCCGATCGATCTACCGACCTTCGTGATCCCAAACGCGACGATAAGGTGATGATGAATGATGAATGATGAATGATGAATGATGAATGATGAATGATGAATGATAAATGATGAATGATGATGACTCCAATTTGATTCAAATGTTCGTATTGTAGATGGCGGAATTATGCCGGAATATCCGTGACATGAAGTCAATTCTCTACGGAAACAGCGAAGCCGAGCCTATCGCTGAAGCTTGTGCCCAGTTGACTCAGGAATTCTTTAGAGAGGATACTCTACGTCTCTTGATTTCATGTCTCCCTAAACTCAACTTGGAGGTGCCAATTTTCACCTTCTTCTCCGGCTCTCTCTTCTCTTCTTATTGGAAGATGATTCACTTCCCAATTTACCTGTCTTTTTCTTTCTTAGGCCAGGAAAGATGCTACACAAGTTGTTGCTAATCTACAGAGGCAACAAGTCAATTCACGCTTGATTGCTTCTGATTATCTCGAAGCCAACATCGATCTCATGGATGTTCTCATTGATGGGTCAGTGTTTTTTACTACTTCTTGCTGCTTCAACCATATCATTGACTTCCTTAATTTCCAAATCTAGACATTCCTCATTTTATCATTTTTATATGTCAGCTTCGAGAACACAGACATGGCTTTACACTATGGTGCTATGTTTAGGGAGTGCATTCGTCATCAGATTGTTGCCAAGTAAGCCACATCTTTTCATTTTCCCTCAGAGGTTTACACTACCTGTTAAGTACTTATCTGTTTAGAGAACAACCACACTTCGTGTACTGAACATCATGTCTTTGGATTTAGATATGTTTTGGAGTCTGACCATGTGAAGAAGTTCTTCGATTACATACAGCTTCCTAATTTCGACATTGCTGCCGATGCTGCTGCTACTTTTAAGGTTGCAAAATAGTGCAAAAATAAACTTGTATCTTTGCCTCTCAGCAACTATTGAAGACGCAGTGATAACTCCAACACTAATTTATTTTCACAGGAACTTATGACAAGGCACAAGTCTACTGTTGCCGAATTTCTCACCAAGAATGAAGACTGGGTAAGTTTTTATAACGACGCTATGATTTTTGCTTTCATACAGAACATTGTGATTTGTGCTCTGAAGGTCCTGCATTAGACTAGTGTATTCTCAGACTTTTTGGTTTGCAGTTTTTTGCAGACTACAACTCAAAGCTTCTTGAATCAAGTAATTATATAACCAGACGGCAAGCTATTAAGGTAGTATGAATTATAGGAGAGTCTAAGACATGAGAACGATGACACTCGCTTATTTATCTGATGTAAAGTATTGTGTAAATCTTAAAACAGTTGTTGGGTGATATATTACTGGATCGATCAAATTCAGCTGTGATGACGAAATATGTGAGCTCAAGGGATAACTTGAGAATTCTCATGAATCTTCTGAGAGTATGATGCTTTACCTGAATACCTTTCAATTATATGTGCTTGATTATAATAGTTTGGAAAATAAACTCAATCGCTTTGGATTACAGGAGTCAAGCAAGAGCATCCAAATAGAAGCATTCCACGTCTTCAAGGTATAAGTTTTATTATAACTTGAAAGAAATGGAACATGATGATGATTGTCAGTCTACTGAGACTGTCGTTGCTGTTTTACAGCTGTTTGCAGCGAACCAAAAGAAGCCTGCAGATATAGTCAACATTCTGGTAGCAAACAGAAGCAAGCTTCTGAGATTGTTGGCAGATTTGAAACCAGACAAAGGTATGAAAGTCTTGTTATGTGACCTCGCATAAATTTGATCCTCCTTGTACTGAATAATGCTTTGTTTGGTTAGAGGACGAGAGGTTTGAAGCAGACAAAAGTCAGGTATTGAGAGAAATCGCAGCACTAGAGCCGCGAGATCTTGCTTGAACCAACGCAACGCAAGTCATCCTTCCTTCCCTTTTTTAAGACTCCAAAAGATATTTTTGAAGCATTTTGTGGTTTTTGTTAATTAGGTAATCAATCTTTCTCAGTTTCTCTCACACTCACACACACACACAAGATAATTTTTCGATTGTTTTGCACATCTCGTGTACACTTGTTCATTGTCTATGAAATAAAAATGGCTTTTGGAAAAGTTGACATGTACATATCGTGAATGTTGTAAAAGAGAATCGTTCAACAACTTCAACAAGTAGCGATATATATACATCGACCCAAAAACAAACCAACAAAAAACCCATAATGGCCAAATAAACAAGAAAACATTAATAACACTTGAGTAAAAAAAAAAGAAAAAAAATCGAAAATGATAAAAAAGAAAGTAGGGCCCATAAAGGCCCAAGAGCCCATTATTACATTTCCAAACCGAAATGACAAAATTCTCATCCGTCTCTCTCCCTGACTTCCTGCGTGTCTTTGATTTCCCAGACGAAGCGTTGAATCTCCGATTCCATTTCACCGATCCATTTCCCCATTTTCTCTATTCCTTCTTCCTAAGAGACGGTAATTTTGTTTTCCTCTGCAATTCTCTCATTTTCCCGAGAAAATTACGAGATCAAAAGGTTTTCTTTCCCCCTTGTGATTGATTATCCTTGTATTTCTGAGGTTTTTGTTCGGGTCTTTCGAAATTTGTGATCATCCCTGTATATGTGTGTGCTTGGTCTTACATTTTACGGTCACGTATTGTGTGATCTCTTCTGTGACTTTGAAATTCTGTTTTACTTAATTTCTTATTACATTCCAAGGACGCTCTTTTTGTTTTCTTAGAAATCTCTCTTGACTCTCATCCTTCGAAATGGCTTCTGTACTTTGGTTTATTTGTTTAGGATTTTTGTGTCTATAGTTTTCTCTGTTACATCATCTTTTCTGAAGTAATGTGGCCTACCCTCATTTCTTCATTCCATATCATATTCAGCAAGAAATTCTAGCTGCGACAATCATTTAGTCATGCGTATTTAATGTGAGCCCTAATGACAAGACTGAGAATTTCAATCAGTGTTTTAGTTGCACTTCCTGTGATCCACTGATGAGTATTGTTGGTTGCATTGGGCCCGCGCTTGTCTTTCATGTCTAAATTCTGTTTTCTCTTATGATAGAGAGAATATTTCTTTGCTTTCTTATTGGAGGCTTTCATGCCTTGTGAATTGTAACCCAGATTCTCAGGCTGAGCTCACTGGCTTTACTTGTTGTATTTTGGCGTATACACCCAATTGAACTCGTATAAAAAGTTTCTTAAGGAGGTGGTAAAGAGCCAGATCCAGCTTGTAGAAGAGGTAACTTGTATTGCTGCCTTACGTTAGATCCAGAATGTGTTTATGTGCTAAATCACTTTCTTTTGATATATATATTTCCTAAGGTGGTTGAGAGCTGAAAAAACTTTGGATTCTTAGTCAACTTTGTTCCATAGAACCTTCTAGGAAGCTACCTCAGTGGACAGGTGATCTTAAAGATCCTCTGTTTACATATTTTTAACTCTTAGATCTCAATCTTTCCTATTTCTGAAGTTTCCTTTGCCAATTTGACATATTATTGTCTTCCCTCTTCCTCACTTTGGCACACTTTGTTACTTTCTTAGCTTTGTGGACGGCCTACAAGCCTGTAGTAAAGATATGCTTCTGTAAAAGGGGTAATCTCGAGCGTAAAAAGGAGATGGCTTTCTATTCTGAGGATGACAAAAGCGAAGACTACCTCTTTAAGATTGTTCTAATTGGTGATTCTGCTGTCGGGAAATCAAATTTGCTTGCCAGATTTGCGAGGGATGAGTTCTATCCCAATTCAAAGAAGGGAAATTGGGTTCTTGGGTCATGTGGTCTCGGATAAGGGAGTGTCCGTGGACCCGGAAAAGATCAAAGCAATTTCAGAATGGCCTAGACCCTTGAACGCATCCGAGGTGAGGAGTTTCCTTGGATTGGCTGAGTATTACCGACGTTTTGTTAAAGGCTTTGCGAGCATGGGGCAGCCTATGACCCAACTTACTGGAAAGGATGTCCCTTTCAGTTGGACTAAGGAATGTGAAGGGAGTTTCTCAAGGCTTAAGGACATGTTAACGAGTACTCCAGCTC